>LTAE01000540.1:101615-139535 GCA_001647135.1 Pontederia paniculata
CACCCAAAACCCCCACCACAATTTTTTGATATACAAAATATACATATACTTACATATTAGTAGTTATAATTAATAAATAAAATAAATATTAATAAAATTATACAGTTATTTAGTTGATTTAGTGGTTAAGTAATTTTGTTTAATATCTTGTAGAGTTCAAATCTTGGTCTTTCTTAATTGTATTTATTTTGCTTTGATATATTAACATAGAGAATACAAGATTTTTTATTATATTTAATTTTATCATTCTACCACTTATTCATATTCACTTGGTAGAATATTTCTGTTATTAGAATATTTAGATTTTAGTAATTTAGAATTATATCGTATAATATAGTTAAGAAAATCAAATTAAAATAAAAAGAATATTTGAATCAAATACAGATTTATAGTATCTATAATTTGAATAAAAAAAACATTTCATCTTTACTTTATCAATCAGGTAACGAATTTTTTTGTATATAGATTCACAATTTCAACCCGATTAGTTCTAATTGGATTGAAATTAAAATAACAGGCAAAGCATATCAATGTAGGGATCTTAAAAAAAAAACTTAATTCCTCTAGAAACTAAGTAATCCTTAAAAAAAAAGAAAAATAAGTACGCCGATGTGACTAGATGATTTTGGATGGTATGGCACTTTTCTTTTTCTTGCATGAGTATGACACTTTGTTGTGTGGAGGAGATTAGGGGATGACCTGATATTGTGCAATTAGCAAGTCCTTTTTAAATGGACAAGATCTAGACTATTGATTTTTAAATTAATGACTCAGATCATGCACCGCGTCGGACGCATAACAAAGTGCTATGCACCATATTAATCTCTTTTGATAATATATTATTTTATTTTCATGCTTAAGCTGCAAGGGTTGCATATTTATCCAATGTTTTCTTTCTCTTCGCAATCCAGATATCTCATATTTATCCTATGTTTGCTTTTGGTTAGATTTGCGGCTAATAGTGGAAGTGGCATCAATCTTCCTTCCATTTTATCATTGTTAAATAGAATCTCTTCTTTACAGAACATTCTTTTGCAGATTGAGACGCGATGGGTAGCTTCTCATGAACCTTTTCACCATTAATTAATGTATTAAAGTATGTAGTTGTTTCAAGATAGGCAACTATAGATTATTCGAAAAGTATATTATTTAAACAGATCAAGTAAAAGGGATAACTTACATGAGGATAAAATGTTTGTATATATAAAGCATGTACATGAGAGTGAAGAATTAAGTACCCCATGCATGTACACTCACTACTCACTAGATGATGGCAAATATTGTTGTTTAGAGATAGTTTGCAGATCAAAGTAGTATTTTCATTTTCAACTGTGCAGGGAAAGTAACATGAGTGATTACCAGGGGTGTTCATGGGTCGAGTTTGACCCGACCAGAATTCAAATATGATTTAACCCGATTAATTTTGTTCGAATTAGATTGGGTTGATGACAAAATAGTCATCGAATTCGATCCAGTTCGTTTTTCATTAGGTTGAATTGGATCGAGTCGGATCATCGGTTTATTCGATTAATTTTTTTATATATTTTAAATTATTTTTTTATAATACTTAACATTAATTATATTTTTATAAAAAAAATCAATATTTTATAATGATTTAAAGGATATACAATATAAATTTGTAATATATTTAAATTTTAAAGTATTATAAATTTTTTATTAAGAATAAATTGGTCTAAATTTAATAAAAAATATGTAAAGGTTTTAGTCATCGGGTTGGGTCGAGTTAATCGGGTTCGAAAAATTGAAACTCGTACCTGACCCGTTGATGATCGAGTTATGATCGAGTCGGTTTGGATCGTCGAATTCATCGGATCGATCCGATTCGATGAACACCGCAAGTGATTACAACCTTAATTTTTTTACCTTTGTATCTATGAAACTTGCCCGCATTTACAAGTTTGTATGCAGTCCACACAGGGACGGACCCAGGACCAAAAATTAGGGGGGTCAATACATGTAAAAGTAAAAAAAAAAAATTTGGGAGGGACCAAGATTTGAACCCCAAACTTTTAAATGACAGTCAAAATTCTCTAATCACTACACCAATTAGATATTATATTTTTTTATTAGTTTTTGTTTTATTTATTGATTGTATCTGCTAATATATACATATATATATACTTTCATGGGTCCGCCCCTGAGTACACATAGTATGACAAATCAGAAAGAAAATAAGAAAAAAAAACAGGAAAAGAGAAAAAGGAAACCAATGGAACACTTGGAATCACATATAATAGAGGCCTAGCTACTTTGGGTGGATGATAAAGTTGAATTGGTATCGTTGAAATGCTAAAGTGCAAAGGTAACCAGCTAGTGATGATCATGATAACTCATATGTATAGGTGGGAGACATCTACGCCTACAGCAATCATCTCTCTCACACAAGAATGAACAGGTGATATCAAAACTATTCACTATATATATGCATAGTTGTAAACTCAAATGTACGTTTACTTATATTTTGGTTTCTCAGGGATGTGGACAGTCACAAAAAAAAATGCTATATAGGACTCGTACATCTGAGCTGATCATCTGAAACCTCACAAAGCTGCTGATATTCGGACATTCCACATTTATCAGTTACTGTTACTGCAACTTCAAGCGGAAGTCGAATACTTTCAGATGGATTTTTTTTACTTTACATGAAGATATTGTTGGGAAATACGAAGAACGAAAGATCACAAGAATTACAGAAAAAATATACGCACAGATTTTACGTGGTTCGAAGATGGATCTCCTACGTCCACGACCGTCACAAAGAATTTCACTATGTTAATATTTAAAACTATCAGAGTTCATAACCGCTTCAAAAATAACATATATATGATGGAGCTAGGATAACCGCTCACAAAATAATGACGTAGAAATTGAATAATCAATTTTCATCTACTATCTCCAACGGCTATTAACTTATGCCGAGTGAGTGATGAAGCTATGTGGGATCCGATCTACTTGACAGGATAACAATTACTAATGCCATGATCACAACAAATGGGAAGAGCACAAGAGTGGAAAGAGCAGAGGCTCTTGCCGAGATCAATACAGCCATCAATTCACCCAAAAGAAAAAAAATGGGAGGGAAGAGAGATAGCCATCAATCATGCATGTCAATACTGCAAAATGGAGAAGACAACATGCACTTTTTGCTCGTGCAGGGTTCTCGTCACAGGCAGCATTAATGGCTTCTCCTCTTGGCCCCAAATTAATGATGGGCATTTCATGCCTATCCTTGACTTGGCGAGAGAGGTCTCTGCAGCATATGCTTGCCTTGGATATTTCTGTTGTTAATTATATTAATATTTTGGGTCTGCACTCTGCAGCCTCATTTCTGTCAGTGGCAAACAACAGGGTTGAACAATGATGGAGAATCAGAACAAATGCATGCTTGTCAAAATATTTTCTGCTTGTGACAAGGAACAGACAGGCAAAAGGTAGCCCAAACACAATGTAGTGCATGTACTGGGACCAGGAACACATGACAAGTTAGGCAACTGCCATTACATGATGTTATATGCACAAGGTGAAGACTATATGAATGAATTTTTATGGAAAAGCCATAAGAATAATATTAGATGAAATGGAAAAAGAAGAAGCACCAAATTAATGGTTTTTTTAAAAGATGTTTTAATTAGTTACTACAACTCAGTCACTACACAAAATATCGAGCATACCCAGAGGAGAATTTTCCTCCCGATAATAATCGCTAAGCGATTTCCGACAAAAAGATGTTAGATAGAACTGCATTGACATTATGATTTATATGATTACAACTATAATTATCAAAATCAGAAATCAACTTTCAGATATCTTCAAGAATGCCTTTTAATTGTCACGAACATGCTTGCTTCCTATTGATAATAGCTATTCCCGAGTTAGAGTCCGACTCAAGGCAAATGTTTCATATTTGTAGCTCCTGACAACGGAAAAGACCTTGCCATATGCTCCAAGCCTTCGCCTCTAACACCGGTTTAAAGGTCCTTCCGAAAGCTCTTGCACATACAAAAGTGGCATTAGTCTGTAGCCTACTCCCTCCATCTCACTTGGGCTCACGAATGAGCCCTCCGGGTTCATTTTGGAACCAAGCATGAAGTGGAGGCACCAAACAAACCACACGTTGGTTCGTAGGAAAATCCCCTTAAGATTATGGATTTGATGCAATTTATGATATTTTGCCATGATCGAGACCATACAACAGATGTGGTTGCTTGGCTCGAACTGAAATGAGCATCATTGCACATCTTCCACATCGCTCCACAATGATAAACAAATAAAGTTAAGAATTTAGAACGAGAGCTGGAATCTAGGCTAGTCCCTTCAAAGATCCAATCTTCTTGAGCCCATGTCCTCGTAAAAGAGAATTAAAAACATGTGCTCATTTGGAAAATTTTTTACATGGGCAAAAAATGTGCATGAATCATTTTTCAGCCAAGCCATCCAGTAGTCTGATGCGGATCAAGGGCCTATTAATGAAGTTATATACATATTTTGCTATAGGTATATCAATAATATCTGGTTCCCAAATCCATGAATCATTTACAGACAATTTAATAGAAAGTATATGTTCTACTAAGCAAAGAGCAAATGAGTGCAGGAGAGTAATATTCCAATCAGAATGAGTTATGGAATTAGAAACCCTCATAGTATAAATTTGTGAACAAACATTTACATAAGTAAGCTAGAGGACTATATTTATATTACTTATCCATGGGACTGTATAAGCATGAGTGCTACAACCATCTCCAATTTGCTTTCTAATTCTTAATTTAAATTTTATCCAATACCATAATAATAAGTCTCCAACACAAGCCAATCTATTATTGCCCGAGTTATTTGGTTTGACCCAGGGGTGAGAGTACCATACTTTTCAGTTATAGAGCAATATAAGGAGCATACCCTTGGTTAAGTAGCCAACCGAATTGTGTCTTATCCAATAAGATGCATTACATGTTTATCTCCAAAAGAGCATTATAGGAAAGTCCTAGATAATTTTTCAATATATATACCGAGCTTAAATAATAATTTGGGGTGGAATTAAGTATTATTTTGATCAAAGTTGTCTTCCATGCCTAAGTTAGGGTTTTCATCTTTCACCCTGCAAGTTTACTTCGGTTAGATTTTCTTCTGTTACTAAATTTTGGAGGGATGTATATAACTGATTTACTTAGATAAACTTGTTGATTTGTTAATAAGCGATATCTCATGAATTTTTTTTAATCTTTTACAGTTGAATGAAGTGGTTGCCATACATACCAATAACTTATCAACATATAAAATGTGACTAATAGATAGCTATCCAAATTTGAAGGAAATTAGTTAGATTTTATGTTAAAAAAGCATAGATTTTACCATGGTAGATGTCTCAATAATACTAATTTGTTTTATAAATAAAACTAGTCTGTTAACTTGTGCATGCACGAAGAGTTATATGAATTATTCTAAATAAATAATTATAAGTGATTTTTAATCTTTACATAAAGTATTTAATACTTTATTAGGATAAAAATTAATATCAAAATTCTATAACCCTATGAATTATTTAATTCTAACGTAAAGTTGGCATGAAAACAAAAAAAAACATGAATAAATATTTATTGAATAAAATAAAAAATAACGAACACAACTATTCCAACTCAATTTTTATAATTAAATATTCAAATTCTAATAGTAAAATTTAATATGAAAACAAAAATCTGAAAAAAAAATATGAAAAAAATATAAGTTGAAATAAAAATATGAAAATAAAGTTTGATTTTGTAATTTAAGAAAACAATTATTTTGTAATAGTAATTCTAAAATTAATAATAAATTTACTTCACTAATTTTAAATAATAGTGAGTTGAGGATTATAATTTTAAATTTTCATAATTTACTTTAGTCAGGACTATTAAAACTAACAATTAATTTCTTACATTTTTTATTTTGTTCATGGAACAAATATTTATGGAAATATTAATAAATTAACATTTTATCTTCTTAATAATTTATTTAAACTCTTTTAAATTATTATTAATCTAATACCATTTTTTTACTGCAAAACAATAATTCATATAATAGTAAGAACTTTAAATATAGAAAATTTTTAATTTACTTGACGTAAAAGTCCTTTTATAATAACACTTCACTAATATAATAACTCTTCAGATGAACTTTTTGTTAATAATTAATGTATCACGTTTTCTTATTTTTTATGTTAGGATTTTTTTAAAATAATAATTATGCATTTAATTAATTATTTATTTTCAAAAAATATGAATGCGATGTGTGTCACAAGACTTTATGTTTTTCTTAAAATAATGATAATAATAAAGTAAACTTAAAATTTAGTAATTTACTTGAGTTTTAAACTCTTTTTAATGAATTAATATTATATTATCTTCTCAGTTTAATAATGTTCTTTTTATTTTAAATCAGAATTTTAGATTTGTCTTAATTCATTTATTAAGATTCCTTAAGAAAATAATTATCTTTTTTAAATATTAATTCTAAAATTAATTATAAATTTATTCCACTATTTTTAAATAATCATTAGGACTATTAAATTGAGGATTGTGATTTTAAATTTTCTTAATTTACCTTAATTATGATTATTAAAAATAATAATTAATTTCTTTTTTTATTTTTTTCACAAAAATATTTCAGAAGTATTAATAAATTAAAATCATCTTCTTAATAGCATCCAGAATTATTTTTAAATTATTATTAGTTTATTTTTTATTTTTCCATTGAAACAATAATTTCTGAAGTAATAAAAATATTTTTCTTAATTTATTTGACTTAAAACTTCTTCATAATAATTATTTTAAAGTATCTAAAACATTACTAATATAATATCTATTTTGATGAGCTGTTTATTAATAATTAATGTGCCATATTTTCTTATTTTTCTTAAGTTAAAATTCTTTTAAGATAATCATTATATACTTAATTGTTTATTTATTTTTTAAAATATGACTTTATTCCTTATATATATATATATATATGATATTTTATCTTCTGATAATAACTATTTAATTTATTCTGATAATATAAATTATAATTATTTTTTAATTATTCATTATGAAATAAATTCAATAATTTGTTATAGGAGAAAAAAACAATAATACACGAATTCCGACTCCGAAACAACAATGTTTTAATTTCCTTCAAATTAAAAGCCCTGCAAAAACCCTTCAGCTCGGAAAGAAGAGGGACAATGGAGGAGGACAGCAGCCACGATGGAGCAGCGACGGCAGGAGGAGGAGGAGTTGGAGCGTTCGAGGAGGCGGAACCGCCGGAGCTCCGGTACGAGGAAGATGGCGGCGGTCGGCTTCCTTTCGCTCGCGGCGGCCCCATCTTCGTCCCCAACCTCGTCAGCCACCTCTCCTCGGTCCCCGACTTCAAGGCCTCCCTCCTCCATGAGCTCCAGGTAGATGCTTACACAGAGATCCATCGCCTCATGAAGAATTCATACGTATCCATTTGCTGGGACTAATTTTTTTTATATTTCGCAGGGTTTGAATGCCGAATTGCTTTCGGTAGGGGATTTTGACGAAGAACTCTCGTAAGTCATAAGATCGCGGCCTCCTTTATTTATTAAAAACCTGTTGGAATCTGTCTGTAACATTGTAGATGCCACACTCTGGTTATTGATGATTTTTTTTCTTGTGTGTTATGGTTATTGATGCTAATTGAGTTAATTTGGTTGTTTGAGGTTTCGATTGTATTGAAAAGATCACTTTTTTTTTGTGATGATTGGTTTATGTCTTTGGTTGTTTAGGGTTGATGAGCTTAAGGTGTTTACGGAGGAGGAATTGGTGGAGAAGGCTCTTAAACATGTTGAAGAGGTTTTTGTTTTCTTTCATCTCTCTTGCCTGTTCACTGAAAAATACGCCCGAGTCTCTGAGATGAACTTATTTGTTGCAGGACATCTCTATGGGTGAGGATGCACCGATGCAGCCTTTACAGGATGCGGACAGTGAGTAAGTTAAGATAATGGAAACACATAGAAGCTGCTGAGTACATCAGAAACAAATTTTTATGATACCTGTTTCTCTCTCCATTTTGTAGCACTATTGATTTTTCAAAATTTCTATTGTAGTCACATTTTCAGATCTCTTAAAAAACATGAAATTTTCAGGATGATGCACACCTCAAAAGTCATTCTTTCCTCTCTCAGAATATGATAATTAGATCAATGGATTTCGCAGAAAGTGATAACCAGATTATGATAATCTTATTTCTATTTCATATCATCTTCAATAATTATGGAATGACATGCTGTCCTGGTTTAGGGTTTTTGTTACTTTACTTTTATCTAACTGATTGTCTTACGTGAGCAACTCTTAATGAAGAATACTTTGATTCTTCACCAAAATGGTCTCCAGAAGGACCTTAGAACATGGGAACTTTTGCTCAATATTCATAAAAATCCAGTGTCATATCATTATAAAGACTACCTCCACAGCATCCCACCTGATTTGTGTTTTTACAGGCCTAAAGATCATACTGTCTCAGGACAAGAAATTGTGTGCTTTAACCCAGTTCCTGAAGGAAGCAATCTACATTCTTCTGTTACCCAAACTGGTTCAGTTGTTGAGCTATCTGAAACCAATGCTTCAAACAAACAGCGCAATAAGAAAAGAGGAAAAAAAAGAGGACGGCGCTTTGACAGAGATTGTCGAGCTGCTGAATTGGATGTATGTCGCTTCATACTCCATGCTAGAATCTGGAATGTGTTTTCTGGTTTTTATAGTTGCCATAAGAAATAGTTTCTTTCTTATTTCTATTTTGGTTTTTATAGTTATATTCCGTCTTGCCATATAGCAATACAAGCTATTTATCCTTGGGAATTTTTTTTGGAAAATAGAACACATGCTGAAGAGAAGACCTGAACATTAGAAACATTTTTTGCAAGTTCACGCTATTGTCTAAGGGTGCATAATTCGCCCTTCCTGACTTCTGGATCTTTCTAGTGCTTTGGATACTATCTGCCATCCAGTACAGGGATATTGTGAAAGAAAAGAATGGTATTTTGTAAACGCATCAATTCCTATCTTCTTAAGCTAACAATAAAACTCCAAGATAGGCAACGCATGTGGGTCTTTCACTCTGCAGTGGTACCTGTAATTGGCTATAGTTTATCACTTGTAGTATAAGTAAACCAATGAACCTTCCTATGAAGATTGATGAAAAATCCTTTTTTTGAGAATTGACAGCCTTGCTACTAGCAAAAGAGCTGGGTGAATAAGAAATCAGGACTTTTGGTCTACATTGGAGACTTATCTTTCTCTAATAAGCAGTCCAATTTTTTTCCCGAGGTTGGAAGAGACATTTCTGTTGACTCCCACTTCTGGACCCCAGACCATCCATGCCATCAATCTCTTTTTCCCTTTTTGGTTTCTCTCTTTTGTTTATTTTCCTTTTTGTTTCTTTTTGAAATTTTGTATTTGCGTTATATACTTCTTCTATTGATGGAGGTTTAAACATAGAGATTAAGAGAATACGGTTCACTTGTAACTTATTCAAGGAATCTAGATTGTTTGTTTGTCTAGAATTATAATTTTCAGTTTCTTTTTCTTCTGATGCACGATAACACAGTGAACTGCTTTATTATCTACTCTTTTATTTTTCTTTCTTTACTTTATTGAAAATATCCAGCCTGAACTTTTCTAAATGTCTTTTCAAAGCTGTCACTCTTCACGAAGTTGATATTTAGGACATTATTATAATTCAATATTATATTTATATATGACATTATTTTACTCCTAGAAATGACATTATTGTAATTTCTCATCTCTCTTTTTGAGCTTGCTCTGTTTGCACTTTGAAACAAGATGGGAATACCTATCATTACAAGAGATGTTTTGCTACGCTATTAAAAAGCTTGAAGTGAGATAACATTTGTCTGTGATCAGGGCCATTATTTTGAGAAAGTTAAGCAATTTGCGATGATTAAGAAAAGACAGGATGGAGACAAATTAGCTGCTGAACTTCATTCATTCAAGTAAGCTTCTCCTTTCTTGATAACCTGTTTATCCACAAGTCACATACTTCGGCATACAAAATAAGCTCCTTTATTTCTGCTTCCAGTCATTTTATGCTAAACTTTGACCTTTTGTATGTTCCAATCAAATGGAAAAATGTTATTTTGTGATATACCCTAGGTGGAACTTGAAAATTGTGGAGGCCACCATATATCAGGTCCTGAACATGAGTACTAAGATGTGGGAGAAGCAGGCATCTTGTGGTAGGTGCTTTACTAGTTATTGAAGTTGCCATTGGTTTGAGAAACCAACGCATCTGGAAGATTATTTTCCATAACCAACGGCGATAGTTCATATTGTAGAAACATTAGAGATAAGTTTGTAACCACTGCCATCTAGTCCTGACGCCTCCATTTGGTATGAGAACTTAGTGTCCCTAGGTTAGGGATAAGTGTGTGTAAGAATAAGTTTGTAACCACTTATCCCTAAACTTAGTGTCCCTAGGTTAGGGATAAGTGTCGTGCTTTACTAGTTATTGAAGTTGCCATTGGTTTGAGAAACCAATGCATCTGGAAGATTATTTTCCATAACCAATGGCGATAGTTCATATTGTAGAAACATTAGAGATAAGTTTGTAACCACTACCATCTAGTCCCGACGCCCCCATTTGGTAGGAGAACTCAGTGTCTCTAGGTTAGGGATAAGTGTGTAAGAATATGTTTGTTTTGCACAATCCTTTTTGTTGGAATTAAAAAAGTGTTTGGTTAGTGCTTGGTTGAAACGAGAATAAGAAATAATAAAATTAAATAATATATTGCAATAATCATTAAAAGAAATTATTAATAGTTACAATAATACAAATTATTTATAACCACTTACACTATATAGTATTTGATTATATTAATATATTATAAAATATTAGTTTAATTAATATAATACATTGAAGGTGAAACAAATAAAATCATATGAAAATATTCAAGAATAATTTTGAGAGAATCTTAGCAAGAACCAATTGACCCATCTTAACCCCATAACAAATGGGGCCTAAGAGGTCAAAGTTACTTCACTTTTTGAAATTGTCTCTTTGGTGCAAAAGCATAATTTTTGGATGAACACGAGAGATTATGATGTAGCACCAGATATTATTAGTTTAAAATATTCTATTAGTTAGAATTGTTATTATCATAGGAGGATTTGTTAGTTATTTTAGATCTTTCTGTTAGGATCAAAGTCTATCTGTAAAGCTCTATATAAGAGTTTTTGTTATATGAATAAAATTAGACTATGAATATTTTCTCCAATTGAACTTCGTGTTCTTTTATCGTGTGGATTCACGATGCCTTCGGTGGATTCCGAAGAACTCTGGTGGATTCCAGAGTGACTCTGGTGGATTCCAGAGCAATTATTTTTCTTATCAAATTGAAGCAGACGACTTGCAGATCGACATCGTTGGTGGATTCCAAGGTTCTCGGTGGATTCCGAGATTATTTGTTCGTTGTTCGCCTCGCCTCATCACCATCATCGCCCGTCTACGCCCATCTTCCGCAACCCCGCTGCGTCAAGTGGTATCAGAGCAGGTTGATCAGACCTGTAGTTATCTTTAATTTTTGGTCATAAAAAAAAAAGAAAAAAAAAGAAGATGTTCAACCCTTCTACATCGCATTCGTCAAGTTGTTAGCCGCACATCAATCCAAATTCGAGGACGAATTTCTTTGAAGAAGGAGAGTCTGAAGTAGCACCAGATATTATTAGTTTAAAATATTCTATTAGTTAGAATTGTTATTATCATAGGAGGATTTGTTAGTTATTTTAGATCTTTCTGTTAGGATCAAAGTCTATCTGTAAAGCTCTATATAAGAGTTTTTGTTATATGAATAAAATTAGACTATGAATATTTTCTCCAATTGAACTTCGTGTTCTTTTATCGTGTGGATTCACGATGCCTTCGGTGGATTCCGAAGAACTCTGGTGGATTCCAGAGTGACTCTGGTGGATTCCAGAGCAATTATTTTTCTTATCAAATTGAAGCAGACGACTTTTAGATCGACATCGTTGGTGGATTCCAAGGTTCTCGGTGGATTCCGAGATTATTTGTTCGTTGTTCGCCTCGCCTCATCACCATCATCGCCCGTCTACGCCCATCTTCCGCAAACCCGCGGCGTCAGATTATAAACATTGTTTAAAAGGTTGATGAATAACCTGTGGGTACAATAAACTATGATATATCAAACCAATGCACTAATACTTCAGAAGTGCCAGATATATTTTCTTTATAAAAACAATACCTTCTTAAGTTGTATTATAAATGAGTTATAGTTTTAGGAGACTGCTAGATTTTCTTTTGCATCCGACTGCCACAGATGAGCAAAACCAGGTCAACAAATATGTACTGTCAAATTTGATTCTCTCGCAGTTATTGAAATAAGCTTTTGAAATGTGTTTGATGCTTGCCAAGATTGTAGTATATTTGATATTCACTATGGAACTGATGAATGGTGAATTTTGTGTCTCAGTTGGAAGTAACAGCAATGGAAATAGGTGTTTGTATTATAGTTTTGGAATTTTGCCAAAAATTCAACAGTGTTTTCTTCGAGGGATGTTGTCACACCATCAATGTGCTGATTAGCATATCTTATTCACTCTGGGTAACCTGCCACCTGCTTTGCTTTTGTCCAGTTTCTTACATGTGGTAATTGAGTATGAGCTCCTCCCAAAGAAAAGGAAAAAAATATGCAGGACTTTCCTTACTTTGAGACAATAACCATGTTACCAAAGTCAATTTGTTTCATCATTCTATAATGCATAAATAGTTCCCATCATGTTCTGACTATTTTGCATGAAGCAGTGTCATTGGTTTGTGATAATTGAATTATATTGTCTGCTTAATTTGTTATCCCTTTTAATCAGTTGGACTATGTTTGTTTTGATGCAGTGGCAACTCCTCGTCTCACAAAGAAACAAACTCAACTCCAGATAAGGTTGACAAGATGAGGTCACTTAGGTTTATAACATGCCCTGTAAAGGTGGGGATTGAAACATCATTCTGTGCATTTAGTGTAGAGGTTTTTTTTTTGTGAATTACATATTTAGTCTACGACTACATTTTTTGATCCGATCTAGATTCCTTGGTGTGTTGATATTTATTCATTGTGGTACAGACAAAATCTTCAAAGCCACAAGAATATGAGCCAGTGAACTTATCTGAAGTTGTTCTTTGTGTAGAAATTTATAACAAGAAAAATACCTCAAGAAAGGTAACTTATTGCAAATTGGCATTAGAACATTTAATTTTCTGCACATATGCTTAATTTTTTTATTCTTGTCTAATTCGAATTTAAATGCATTGTAAAATTTGGAAATGGTATCGAATTTGATTGAGGCATATTAAATAAATTTTGTTCGTCTTCATTTCTTTCACTTAGAATATTTTTGTCAATGGTCCAGTGTCCGACGATAACAATCATGTCAATTACATCAAAGTGAAACTCTACCATTTAATTTTCTTCTCCTTTTTAACATGTCAATTGCTTTTGCAACTAGAACCTCTGTTTGGTTCTAGTTTTACTTAATGATACCAAATTATGCCTCCCAGTTATAGAATCTGTTTGTTTCTAGGTAACATATGCCCATCTGAAAATGTATATTATGAACCTGGAGAGTATCTTTGGCTTGGAACATGGTTTGTTTAATTATGGCAAGTAATGTAGGTTAGCTGTCAAAGTAAGTTATGATAACTATATGTGTTGACTAATTTAGAGTGTTTCCTTTACTTTCTAATTCATCTAATCGCTCTTGTATTCCTAAGTCTTTGTATGTGGCACTCCATTATTATCTTGCAGATTCAGGAGTTTTTGGTTCTGGGGAGCCAACCACTGACCATGCTGAAAGACAGAATTTATTGCTTAACAGATAAACTGATGGAGAAAGCAGCAAAGCATGATCCTTCAGGATATTTCCTTTTTGAGGTACTAATCTTTTTTGTTTCTATCCATTTTTACTGTTTGGTATCCTAAGTAATTTCTCAAATGTGATCTATTTTCGTGTATTTTTTTCTTCATGAAGGATACATTTTATAATGATTTGAGAAGCCCTATAGCTATTGACTACACCAAACCTATATTTGACTGGCTTAAGAACTGCAACGACGAGGCAGTTGAGAAATGGAAACTTATTTTCTCTGGTGAGCTAAAGAAAAAACAAAAGGAGCTTCTGGGAGATTTGGAAGTCACAAATTTGCCAAAATTCAAAGCTGCAGACATGCATAAAACTCGATTCTGTGACCTGCGATTCAAATTGGGTGCTGGTTATCTCTTTTGTCATCAGGTATGCCTTTTGTTTATAAATTATTCAATGCGACTGCATCGCAGGTGAATATTCTCGGCAATCCATAGGTGTCTTAAAAAGTTCTTGTTGTGATTTAGGGAAATTGCAAGCATATTGTCGTGATAAGAGACATGAGATTGATCCATCCAGAGGACGTCCAAAATCAACTGGAATATCCTCTTCTCACGTTTGAACTCCAGCCACACTACAGAAGATGTTCGGTGTGCGGAATCTCTCATGCAGCGAAGATGACGGTCGACGATAAGTGGGCTCCGAGGAACCCCTGTTATTTCTGCCTCAATTGTTATTTCCTTCTTCACTACAAGGAAGACGGCTCTCTGTTGTATCCCCATACACAGTACGATTATTTCCACGAGTCAAAAGGCGATGCTCCTCTTCTGTAGCAAAGTTGATGATATTTGCACCTCCCCAAATGTTACTACCGTTTATAGACATATATGTTCTTTTATATATATAATATATATATAATTCCATTTCTTATAGATTTTGCTCTTTATACTACCAATTTCCCTTTTAAAGCCTAAGTTTTTTTTTTCCAGTTGTAATTAGCACACAACAAGAATTTTACAATGTAATATTTATTTAAACGGTCATATTTAATTTTATTACTTCAAATCAGTCTAATTATTAGCATCCTCCAATACCGAATATATCATTAGGAGAGTTGTTAGTTTACAATTTTTTTTATCAAATTAGTTAAATACTAATCATTTTTTTACAACCCCTTGTCCATAGGCAAACGAAACTAAAATCAATCTAATGAACTTAATAATCTATATAACCTAGTACTTATATAATTAAGACAATTAATAATAATAATTAATTAATTGATAATAATTAAACCATTCGTTTAAGGACTTCCCGCCACATAAATCGGCACATTAACCGATCGATCTCTTTGACTTCCATGTTCTAAAAACAGCAACGAACTCCTTTAGATCTTACCTCCATCAAACTCTCTCCTCCTCCTCAATTTAGATCTCACCAGCAGCTTTGCCATTTGGGTTCTTCAGATCCTTAATTATCTTCCAATCATGATGCCATAAAATTTACAACATTTTCCATCTTGTTTCTTTTCCCTCAAATTTGAGTGATCGCATTAGTTTTCCCTTTTTTTTCCTCGTATCTAACCATGTTTGATTGCCTCGAAGACTCAATTATTTGGAGTTTTTGGTTCTCACGTATGAATTGTTTCTAAAGGAACATTGTTCTTGAGCTCTGCAAAAGAGTCTTATTCTGATCATTAAACATTATGAAGATATAGTTTCAGACTTCAGTAGTTCATGGTTGCATATTATCATCTTGTGTTGCCTGAATAAATTTGCATCCACAATGTCTGCCGGATCAAATAACGACATGGTCTCCCCAAAGGAAAACTTAAAATTCTTACATGGGCATCTAGACATCTGGATTTCGGAAGCTCGGTCTCTTCCGAATATGGATATGACATCGGAGAGAATGCGGAAGTGCTTCACCATGTACGGAGCTTGCCGAGCGCCCTGTGTGAAGCCTGATAAGCACAGAGGCGTCCCTAAGATGATAACAAGTGATCCTTATGTTTCTGTTTGTGTTGCTGGAGCAACAGTTGCTCAAACTCGAGTGATACCGAACACCGAAGACCCGAAGTGGGATGAACACTTCTACGTTCCGGTCGCGCACCCTGTGAAAGTGATTGAGTTTCAAGTGAAAGATAATGATGTCTTTGGTGCAGAGCTCATTGGGGTCACTCTGATTCCTGTAGACAAACTAGTTCCAGGAGTTAAGATCTCCAGTTGGTTTCCTGTGTCCGACCCTAACGGCGATCAAGTGAAACCGTATCCGGAACTCCATTTGTCTCTGCAATATGTACCTGTAGAGGAAAATCCTTTATACAGAGATGGAGTTGGCACAGGACCAGACTATGTTGGTGTGCCTAATACTTTTTTCCCTCTTCATAAAAGAGGGAATATCACTCTGTACCAAGATGCTCATCTTCCAGATGACATGCTGCCTAAAATTGCATTAGATGGTGGCAAGACTTATGAGCAAAACAAGTGCTGGGAGGACATTTGCCATGCCATTATGGAAGCTCACCATATAATCTACATAATTGGCTGGTCAGTCTATCACAAAGTAAAGCTTGTCCGAGAGCAGACAAAGCCGTTGCCGAATGGCGGGGAATTAACCCTGGGGGAGCTTCTGAAATACAAGACACAGGAAGGTGTTCGTGTGGTTTTGCTGATTTGGGATGATAAGACCTCACATGACAAGTTTCTCTTCAAAATGGTATCACTGATGAACCTCTCATGAAATTTCTCAGACTAAAAGCTTCATATATAACCATGTGATTTGCATATAATATATATATGAAGAAGATAGATGTTTTGTGCTTATAGTAAAACTTTCTTCTGCTGATGACTATGTCCATCCTCTCACTGATAATTTAGTTATGAGATTCCATAAAAATATCCAGGTTTGATGCAACCTCCATAAATATTTATTACCAGATCTGTCCCTTCATCTTTGGAGGTCTTAGGATCTTTGGTCCTCTTGTCTCTTAAAATGAAATGATTGCCATTATTGATAAAGAAGATGAAATGATTTCCATAAGCTTAACTTTTTTGTTTTTGCCCAAAGAATAATGAAATTCATACTTTTGCTTTTACCAAAATAAAGAATGATGAGATTCAATAATATATAGGGCAATGCAGGATGGTGTCATGGGTACACATGATGAAGAAACTAAGAAGTTCTTCAAACATTCCAGTGTACACTGTGTGTTATCTCCACGTTATGCAAGCAACAAGCTTAGCATTTTCAAGCAACAGGTGAGGCAAATTATTTCGGGGTAACCATGTCAGTAGATGTAGCATAAACATTTTAGATTTATGTTTAAAGATGACTGTTTTTTTTTTCTATTGCTAAACATATTTTCTTCATGTCAGGTTGTAGGGACTTTGTTTACACACCACCAAAAGTGTGTTGTTGTGGACACACAAGCCAGTGGGAACAACAGGAAGATAATTGCTTTTATTGGTGGACTTGATTTATGTGATGGTAGATATGACACACCTGAACACAGGCTCTTTCGTGATCTGGATACTGTTTTTGCAAATGATTTCCACAATCCTACATTTCCAGTAAGCACAAAACTAATTCATGGTCTCTTTAGTCCCTAAAAAATCCCCATGTTATAACATTAATGTTATGTTGATAAGAAGTCATTTCTTACAATTTTATATGTCAAATTCGGGATTGTCTGATAACAATGATTTATATAAGTATAGGCTAATGGTCAAGGACCCAGGCAACCCTGGCATGATTTACATTGTAAAGTTGAGGGTCCTGCTGCATATGATATATTGACAAACTTTGAACAAAGGTGGAGGAAGGCTTCAAAGTGGAGAGAATTTAGGATTAGAAAAGTTACACACTGGCATGATGATGCTTTAATCAAAATAGATCGTATCTCATGGATCCTTACACCTTCATCCTTAGAGTCTGATGGACATGAAAATGATCCAGAGAATTGGCACGTTCAGGTTAATATCTAATCATCCTGCATTTAGAATTTGGTTCTTCTTGGTCCTTAATCTAATTACACTTCTCCTTGTAGATTTTTCGATCAATTGATTCAGGATCTGTAACAGGGTTTCCAAAAATTGTTCAGGAGGCTGAATCAATGGTAGAGTATCCATGATATCATATATAAATATTCCAATTTCGCATAGCATTTAGTGGCTACATTTTTCTAGATCAATTGTCTTCAACTTATTTTATCCATCTCATTTATTTTCATCAACTATATCTCAACATTATTTGTTTAGATGTTTCATACTAAGTTAATTTTCTTTCTGGCAGAATCTTGTTTGTGCCAAGAATTTGAAAATAGATACAAGCATACATAGTGCTTATGTGAAGGCAATAAGATCAGCACAGCATTTTATATATATCGAAAATCAGTATTTTGTCGGATCTTCTTACTATTGGCCATCATACAAAAATGCAGGTACAAATCATCTGAATTAGCGTTAGATTTTCTTCACAGGATACTTGGTGAATATGGATTAGAAAGCTCCATCTTAAAGAATGTGACTCTATAATCATATGTGCATGTTCATGATCCTGATATGTCAGAATTTTCATATCAACCATGTCTAGCTATGAGATTCTTTTGTCGACTCCTTACTGCAGAAATTGTAAAGTGACTATCAGTTCCGGATCATCTCAAAAGGAAATTTCAAAGAAGAAAAATCTAGTCTTGTAACTGTAATAATTTATCTCTTGAATATCTTATCAACTCAGTTATCGTCACAGCATAAGATCACGGAAGATGAATTTTATATCAAGTCTAATTGTTTAAAACAGGTGCCAATAACTTGATACCAATGGAGTTGACATTGAAAATTGTAAGCAAAATCAAGAATAGAGAGAGATTCTCAGTATACATTGTAATACCAATGTGGCCTGAAGGAGTTCCAAGCAGTGCTGCTGTGCAAGAAATCCTATTTTGGCAGGTTGGTTAATTCTTTTATGTTTAGTGCATCCATCATTTTTTTTTTCATTGTTTTTTCTAGTATACAATTCCATGTGAAATGGTCTGGAACAATGATTGCTGTATAATATACCCATAGAGATAAAACATAAGCTCATCTCTTAATATTGTTGCTCTCTGTATAATATACCCAGCAAGCATATTTTTCCTTACTTTCATTCAAGCATACCAAGCTCCCATAAACGCATTTATATTTGATTTATAATTACAGGGGCAAACAATATCAATGATGTATAAAACTGTGGCAGAGAGCATCAAGGAAGCTGGTCTTTCTGAAAAAAGTCATCCAAGGGATTACTTGAATTTTTATTGCCTTGGCAAGTGTGAACCTCAAGGGAAGGAGTATTCATCTGCAGCAGACAATTCCAGTGAGAATTCTGCATTGGTACTTCTCTTTCAATATTTTGTTGTCTCCAAATTTATTATGCATATTTCAAATAATTTTTCACTAAAAGATTGGTGTCGAGATATGAAATATAATGTTATTTTGGCAATGGTTGCCTACCTGGAATTTACCTTGTGATATTTCAAGCAGCACTTGGCTCAAAAATTCAGGAGATTTATGATATATGTGCATTCCAAAGGAATGATTGTTGATGATGAGTATGTAATAATTGGGTCTGCAAACATCAACCAGAGATCCATGGAGGGTTCAAGAGACACAGAAATAGCAATGGGTGCTTATCAGCCCCATCATAAATGGGCGGAAAAGTGCACCCATCCACATGGCCAGGTTTGTATTTTTTTCAGTCCCATCATGTATGTTATGCAGTCAAATGTTTATCTGTGTGGAGTTTGTCTAATTTTTTTCAGCATTGATTACTTACTCAAAGTCTAAAGCCAAGAGCATGACAAGAATCAAAATTTTCTTCTGCATGTGTAGGTGCATACTGTGTATGAGAATATTGGTAACTCTTGCATATTGGTAATTTAAATCTAAGTTAACTAAAGCCATAAATTATGAATCTAACCATTGGTCTCAGATCAGTAATTCTAATTCAATCGTCAGTTTAATTGAATTTCCTCTAAGGGTATTCAACTCGGCGTACCCGCTGAGAAATCTAAGGAAAGGTTTAATTTTTCATATAATACATACAACACAACAAACAGAGATAATTAATTCAATCTATGATCTGACCAACTATATCTTGCATTAATAGAGTTTAATTCCAAACCAGTTGCCATTCAACATCAAACTTAATACACGTCGATGATACTACTACATATGATTTTATGCTGTAAAATGTTTTGATACCGTAGCAAGCCAAAATTTATATGATCATGTGCACAATGAAGTGACATACCTGATTGATCATTACAGGTTTACGGGTACCGGATGTCTCTTTGGGCTGAACATCTCGGCACACTCGATAGCCGTTTCGAAGAGCCGCAGTCCCTCGAGTGTGTCAGGCATGTGAATCGGATAGCAGAGGAGAACTGGCAGTCGTATGTGTCGCCGCAAATCAAGGAGATGAAGGGGCACCTGATGAGATACCCAATTCAGGTGGAGAAAGATGGTAGAGTAGGCCCATTGCCTGGCCATGAATGCTTCCCTGATGTAGGTGGCAAGGTCCTTGGCGCCCCCACCACTCTTCCTGATGTTCTAACAACATAGATGAGAAGGCTCAGACATGATGGTTGTCAATGCATGCTTGCTACCAAACTTGTAAGCCTAAACTGTCATACTAATAGCAGGAACATGTCTTATAGTAAGCACATGATGCAGGTAGATAGATAGTTATATACTGCACTTGATCGAAGGCCAGAGGCTGCTTCCTTGTATCATTTGTTTCGCCAACATAGAAAGTGCTACCAATGCATGCCCCCCTTGACATTGTCACAAACACCTGGACGGCATCACAACATCTGGAACTTTTCTACTTGACCTGGATCAACATCTGCATTTACTGGATGGAATGCCAGAAAAGTATATGCAGATCCCAAATGTGCATTTGTTATGGTTGAATCATTTCCCGAGTAAAAATTTTGCCTTTTAGATTAGAAGGTGTTCTACTGCAAAATAAGGGAGTAAAGAAAGATAACTGTTTCTTGAATTACGTTCATAAATACTATATTAACATAAATACTATATTAACGTAACCAACGGAGGTTGGGATGGAGTGGTAAGTGGCTCCTCCCCGCTTAAGCAGGTCTCGAGTTCGAGTCCCTGTGAACGCAGAATATTCCCGTCGGGAGCCTCACCTGCCATAGCCAGGTACGCGACACGGGGCGACACCAGATTAATCGGGGCTATAGTGGGCCTGACTCAATTTTGTGGACAGTGTGCTCTTTAACGCCGTGCGAGTTGGTTGATGGCACCGCTTCCCGAAAACTGGGGTGGCAACCGAAAAAAAAATACTATATTAACGTAATGAATTGTGTTCAGCTCTCTACGTTACCTCTAATTCCATAATAATAATTGACCAATGAATTAATGGACAAATAAATAAATAAATAAATTTATTAAATTATCATGCATACCGGATCGATCGGTCTTTTACTCTATGAGTAAAAAAAATTATTAAATTTGAAGGTAATACTATTAATTATCGTCTTTGTTTTTAATTGAAAAATAACTATCTATTAGTAAAAAAAATCATTAGAGTTCATACATATCATATCTCACGAATGGCTCTCCTTTTCGAGCTACATTGATTCGGGAAAATAAAATTCTAAATATGTTCAATTTCCTAAAAGAGTTAATATTAATATATTTTTAAATAAAGTTTAATGTTTAAAAATATATTGAATTAAATAAAAACTAAACAACACTAAAAGATAATTGATTCATAGAGTCGTAAATAAAATATTTTGATAATATTTTTAATTATTTTGACTATAGAAATTTTGATAGCCCCATAGATCAATTATATTAGTGTGCATACATAAATTGTGCATGCACACACTATGAGCCCTTGATTTAATATCACTTTCAATCTGATGATTCAAAATACAAACAACATCTATCGTTGAATTAAAATGACACTGATCCAAAGGTTCATAATATATGTATGCACGGTGCATACACAATTTTTATATGCACGCTAATATTTTTTATAATAATTTACAACTAATTCTCCACCATTAAATATTTTAATATTTGTCACAATATATTAATTAACGTGTTTGAAGTAAGATTTTAAAAAGATTTGGGCCTTTTGGATATTTTTGTAATATTCACGTAAAGTAACCTAATAATAACCCACCAAAAAAACAAGTCGTCTTCTTCTTCTTCCATTGAAAAAAAACTATATATAAAGTCCATCTGACAGAAAACAAAAAGGAGGTCCCTTTTTCTTATATACTTCTCCTCCACGCTTCTCGCCGCCCACGTCCTCCTCCGCCTCCTGCTCCGTCTTTCCGACCGTCCTCGCCGTTCTCGTGTTCAGGCGCTGCGATTCCTCGAACGATGTCCTTCTCCGCCCTCGCGCGCTCACGCGCCCCATCTGCCCGCTGCTCCCGATCCACAAAGGTGACGCCTTTTTGCACCCGATTTCCTTCCTTTTTCTTTTTTCTCTTCCCATGCCCGACGTCTATACGCATCGCGTGCGTAACTCTCCCTCGGTTTCTGTGCTCTAGCGTGCTGTTTTCAGCGGGCACGTCGTGAGGTCGGCGTTGCGGAGCGAGCCGCTGTGTAGGGATCCCGTTTCCATAGGCGCCAGCGGCGGAATCGGAGCTCTGAGGCGGTATTTGAACTCTGCGTCGGGTGAAGTTGCTTGTGGCGCTCGATTTCGTGACCTGGATTGGAGGCTACTGTTTGCAAACCCTAATTTAAGGCCGTTCTTCTCCACTGTCTTTCCCAATAAGAAGAGTAAGGCGGATTAATTATTGAGAAAAGAAAACTTCAATCTTTTTATTAGACTCTACTCGTGTTTTGGAAATGAAAAAGGAAAAACGGATTTTATTGAGTTTCTCGATCCAATATTCTTTTCTGTTTATTGTATAGATTACGAGAAGTACTATCCAAAGGATAAGGAGTTTCCCAGAGGAGACGGAAACAAGAACCATAAGTCGAAGGGTAATATATTCTTTTCACCATTGTATTTATTAATATTGTATTCTTTTCACCATTCTATATATTGTCCTACTGCAAGAATTAAAATTTCCAAATTGTAAAGAGGAGAATCATGCATGACATAATATGCAATGCAATGTAAATATTGGAGGAACTATCTTGTCAGATAAAATATTTAACTCAATTTTGCAGCATTTAAGCTGGTCTAAGTGAAAAACTTCCGAAAGGCAAAACAACGAGATCAATCTTTTAGATAAATTCTGGTACATCTAATTGCAATTTGTTTTCTGTACCATTGATTGCAAGGGGAGCCTTAAAACATCAGTAGCTTTGTACATACTTCGTTTTGTATTCTCTTTTTCGTAGCAGTTCAAACTTTTGTCATTTGATTGTACTTATCTGGTCCATCCAATGCTGAGCCGTAAACATTAGTAGCTTTGTACATACTTCCTTTCATATTCTCTTTTTCGTAGCAGTTCAAACTTTTGTCATTTGATTGTACTTATCTGGTCCATCCAATGCTAAAACGGTTAGGCGTGTGACATGGAAATGTGTTGATCAAATTTTATTCCATGTTATTTTAATATTCTTTTTCTTCAATCCTTTCAGGGAAGTTATTATTAGAAAGCCAACTTATTTTCACTGAAATATTCATCTTTTGACTATTTTACTTGTCTTCAGGTGATTCAAATGCAGATGAGCAAGAAAGTTATCTGGAACAATTTGGAAAGCAACTGCATATGTTTGCAGCTCCTCTTTTATTTGTGTTCCTGTTACTTTCAGACTTTTCATATGTTTCACCTTTTAAGATATTTTGCTCCTTAGAGGTTTGCCCCTTAGTGATTCTCCATTTCATATATTAATATTTAAGCCATTGTCTAAGAAAGATTTCAGTATTATTTATGTTGTTGCAGTAATTTATTAAAAGGTTCTGATCCCCATGTTGAACTTCTGTGTGCTTGCAGATTTTTTCAGGTTTTCTTTCTTTTCTGGCCTGTTGATTCTTTCATCCTTGTTTCTTACTCCACATAAACAGAAAGAGGTTCGCCCCCTTACTGATTCTGCATTTCATATCTCATATTTACAAAATTGTCTAGGAAAGATTTGTGGCATTGTTTGCATTGTTCGAGTAACTATTAAAAGGTTCTAATCCCCATGTCGAACGTATGTGTGTTAACTAGTGAAGAATCTTCTAGAAGACAATTTTATTACCACCTTTACATAGTAAGATGCAAAACTCTGATCTAGAGGAGAATTTTATTTCATCTCTCCCATGTTATAAACTTCATTGCTAGCTACTTATTGCCAAAGTCTTGATTTCAATCATTCCAGTAGTTAGCCTTGTTTGGATTTAGCACCAAAAGTTGTATGAAGCATGTACTATAGTTTCTACGCTATTGGTCATGAGCCTGCTAATTCAGATTCCATCTCATCTTATAAGTTGTCACAAAAGAGAGAAAAAGAAAAAGAAAAAGGGAACCAAAGAACATTTGTTTCTGTATTATGTTATGACCTTTGCTCTCGTTACAGTGTTCTACTTCTTCAACCATTTTGAAATTCTAGCTATTGCTTTGTACATCCTAGGTATCTGCACATGTTCTTATTTTGACAGATTCTGTATCCTTGTTTTTCATGATTCTTTTACACGAGTTTCAATGATTTTCTAGGAGATTATATTAAAAATACTATTGTTCAGTCAGAAAATAATAATATCATCCCTGTAAGACATATTTTTAACCCGTCTATATAGTTTTTCTTTCATAACTTGCATTTCTTAGTTTCGAAGAAGCTAATTGCACCCTCATTGTCGCCAATTTGATGGATCCTTTCCATCCCATATGGTGATGAAAGTTGTTATCTGAAAATGCTTCTTTCAAATTGCATTAGGCATTCAACTTTTAGTTTATTCAGTTGCATGATAATCAGATATTGATTTCAGTCTTAAATTTGTGTTGAACCCTGAGTTACACAAGGGTTCATCCTTTTTTTTATTTGCATTTCTTAAGCTTTGTCGTTGCATGTGAACAAATTTAAATGACAGGGATAAAATTATTTGCAATATCTAATTGTAACAGGAGTTTGATACATTTACTGAAAGAAGCGAGGGGTTTACAGTATGTGAAAACTGTATCGTTTTGCACATAGTTGCATTATTCATTTTTTTTTGGAGCAAAGAAAGGGCAACAACAGATTATCGTTGTCGTTCGGCACATAGTTGCATTATTAGTTGTGCTTCTTACTAGTTTTTCTCTTTCCCGCTCTCATGATGAAAATCATATGTTATAATACTAGTGTTTCTTTAGTTATTTATTTATATTTTTGCAATATAACTAGGCTACTAAAATCAATGTGAGTACCAATACAAGTTTGTCTCTGCAAAACAAATCTTTTGGTTTTTTTTTTCTTTAAGAAACTACCTAAGCATATACTCCTTTGGCTGATAAGCATATTTCTGATACATTTCATTTGTGTTGACAGATTAATTTCGAAATCTTAAAAAATATGCTTTTGGAACCGGGTTTAGTTGATCGAATTGTTATATCAAAGAGATGTGTTGCGAAAGTTTATGTCAAAAGCTCTCCGCAAAAAAGTAATGTTACATTAGAAAATGAAGTTCCTGGATCAACAACAGATGTGCCTACTAGACATGGTCCTAGCAGATATAAATACTTCTTAAAAACTGGAAGGGTGGACTCATTTGAAAAGAAGTTGGAGGAAGCTGAGAAGGCATTAGGCGTAAATCCAGATGATTATGTTCCAGTAAATTATGACCCTGGAGTTCGTCTAGAAGAACAAACGTTCTCTTCTTCTTTTAACAAAATACCCCGCTTTTTTAGAGAAGACTGGTTCATGTTAGGAATAACCAAGATTTTAGTTCCTTTTTATTTGACTTTCGATCTATGAACCACCTTAATTGGGTTTGGAGTAGGAATTGGCTTCAGTATCTTGGGGAGCATCCTGGCAAGACCCGGGCGTCGCTCAAGGACGCGTTTGCTTAAAAAAAAACTCAGGTGGCTAAAGATTGATAAAAATTCAAAAAAAAAGCAAGGTATGGTTTCCCTGTTTTATATCTAGCACTACACCTGATATTTGCTATTCTTTTGCTGATCAAACATAACTTATAATTGCTTCATGCTGCTTGCCATCAGCTAATAGGTCCAAGAAATAATGGAGTTTGCCCATTTCCTGAAAAATCCTAAAAAGTATGAAGAAGAGTTGGGAGCCAAAGTCCTCAAAGGTGCTCTTCTCGTGGGCCCTCCTGGTACAGGTTAAATACTTCTTGCAAAACTTGTTTAAATAATGATATGTAAACTTATGGTGTTGGACCAGCGAGGGTATGAAACTTGTTTCAACATGCTAGACAATGTGTTCCTAGTATAATATTTATTGATGAGATTGATCCAATTTGATATAATTATCATTTGAATAATGATAAAATGTGCTCATGACATAATTGGTTAGTTAAATCATGATGTAACCCCCCAAATCATCATCATTTATACTTCCTTGCTGCTCAGGCTGGATAGAGCCTAATTGCTTAGGTATTTCCATATTCTCCTCAATTTCTGCTTCTTCCATATCTACATTAGCCTCAGTCCCTGCTGAGAGGTTCAAGCTTGAGGTGGCATCCTCACTGAAAGATATGTCTAGAAGAGAATTTTCCTACAATGGAAAATGCTGCTGTGAAAATAATAAAATTGGAGGGCAGGGCATACAGCTGAAAATTCGGAGATACTGTTAACATGAAGGATGCACAAGAATTGTGAGATACCACTATTAGAAAATCAATGTGTAACTTGCTGATCTTTTCCTCATATAGAAGGAAAATCTTATTTCTTCCCCCAGATAAAAGGATTCATTTTTCAACTCAACTAACTTGTTCGAGATGACTACACAAGCTGCTAATCAGCATTTTCCCTCTAAAAGGAAATCAACTAAACTTATTCCTTGAAATAAAAATTAATGAACTCATAAATTTAGCTTCTTCCTAGCAGATATTAACACTTAGGTATATCTCCCACGCTTATGCTTCTTGCCTTTTTTTGTAGGACTTCTCCTGAATAGAGTGTGAACCATCCTCTGTTGGAGTGCCCTCAGAGGCAACTATAGCAAATTCAGTCAACAAATTCAGCCATAAATAAAAGAGTTGACAAAACTCATAAATTTAGCTTCTTCCTAGCAGATATTAACACTTAGGTATATCTCCCACGCTTATGCTTCTTGCCTTTTTTTGTAGGACTTCTCCTGAATAGAGTGTGAACCATCCTCTGTTGGAGTGCCCTCAGAGGCAACTATAGCAAATTCAGTCAACAAATTCAGCCATAAATAAAAGAGTTGACATGAAATATGTACAAAAAGAATTATGTTTCAGTTATACATTGATGCAACATATTTCTTATGTTATGGAAAGATCATCCTCACAGTACTCTTTGACTAAAGTCCTAATTTTGTTTGCAAGTTGTAATCATTTTTTTTGTTTTTTATTTTATTTTTTTAACTACTTTTCTTCTTACTGAGGAATACACTAAGGATGCGTAGGTGGTCCTTCGTCGCCATCACGACATAAGAATTTATATACTACGACTCTGGAAACAAAAATCATACCATCAAGTCATCAACGACAATGATATTTTTCCAAAATTTGATGATGTGGTTCTTTTCAGAGAGTTTGGCCAATGTCTTCTCCACCATTTTGTTAACTTTGTTGACGAAAAATTCAACCCATTGTGTAGTTCTTTCCATAGTTGTGTCAACAATAAACCATGCAAATGCAGAAGTAAAAACCATACCTAATACAATCATTACTTCTCTCCAAAACTCCATTGTACATGTCTTCTCGGACAAATTGGTGAGCGCATTATTCATCACACTCTTCACAATTCCCTTGGCAAATGATTCAATCCATTCACCAACTTTATTTGCAGCATGTTCTGCAGCAATGCCCGAGGACGCGGTGACTCCGGCAACTCCGCCACCAAAAGTGGCGTCGCTGAAAATTCATTTCTTCCCCCAGATAAAAGGATTCATTTTTCAACTCAACTAACTTGTTCGAGATGACTACACAAGCTGCTAATCAACATTTTCCCTCTAAAAGGAAATCAACTAAACTTATTCCTTGAAATAAAAATTAATGAACTCATAAATTTAGCTTCTTCCTAGCAGATATTAACACTTAGGTATATCTCCCACGCTTATGCTTCTTGCCTTTTTTTGTAGGACTTCTCCTGAATAGAGTGTGAACCATCCTCTGTTGGAGTGCCCTCAGAGGCAACTATAGCAAATTCAGTCAACAAATTCAGCCATAAATAAAAGAGTTGACATGAAATATGTACAAAAAGAATTATGTTTCAGTTATACATTGATGCAACATATTTCTTATGTTATGGAAAGATCATCCTCACAGTACTCTTTGACTAAAGTCCTAATTTTGTTTGCAAGTTGTAATCATTTTTTTTGTTTTTTATTTTATTTTTTTAACTACTTTTCTTCTTACTGAGGAATACACTAAGGATGCGTAGGTGGTCCTTCGTCGCCATCACGACATAAGAATTTATATACTACGACTCTGGAAACAAAAATCATACCATCAAGTCATCAACGACAATGATATTTTTCCAAAATTTGATGATGTGGTTCTTTTCAGAGAGTTTGGCCAATGTCTTCTCCACCATTTTGTTAACTTTGTTGACGAAAAATTCAACCCATTGTGTAGTTCTTTCCATAGTTGTGTCAACAATAAACCATGCAAATGCAGAAGTAAAAACCATACCTAATACAATCATTACTTCTCTCCAAAACTCCATTGTACATGTCTTCTCGGACAAATTGGTGAGCGCATTATTCATCACACTCTTCACAATTCCCTTGGCAAATGATTCAATCCATTCACCAACTTTATTTGCAGCATGTTCTGCAGCAATGCCCGAGGACGCGGTGACTCCGGCAACTCCGCCACCAAAAGTGGCGTCGCTGAAAATTCATTTCTTCCCCCAGATAAAAGGATTCATTTTTCAACTCAACTAACTTGTTCGAGATGACTACACAAGCTGCTAATCAACATTTTCCCTCTAAAAGGAAATCAACTAAACTTATTCCTTGAAATAAAAATTAATGAACTCATAAATTTAGCTTCTTCCTAGCAGATATTAACACTTAGGTATATCTCCCACGCTTATGCTTCTTGCCTTTTTTTGTAGGACTTCTCCTGAATGGAGTGTGTGGAGTGTGAACCATCCTCTGTTGGAGTGCCCTCAGAGGCAGCTATAGCAAATTCAGTCAACAAATTCAGCCATAAATAAAAGAGTTGACAGGAAATATGTACGAAAGGATAATAAACACCAAATAGTCATATCTTTTTTTTTTAAAAAAAATAGTATCATAAACTGGAACAGTAAATCATGAACTACACAAAATTGTTCATTGCCAACTCTAACAGATAATGGAGCGAATTATAAAGATGCATGATTTAAGCTTATGGAGAAGTATACCTCTATTCTTTGGTCTCCATGCGCAGCTCATTGTGTTAACCTGATACTAAAATATGTTGAGGATATGACCATAGTGGAAATTCTAACTCTTCTTGCTTATAAAGTGACTGTATTTGTGTACAATCACAAGTGACTTTAAATTAGTTAAGAAAGAGGGAAGGTTGGCGAGAAATTATTCATCGCGGTGCAACTCGTTTTGCAACTAATTTTATTGTTTTGCAGAGCTTGTATAAGCATAAGGATGATCTACAATGTTGTCTTTAAATAATTCTTGAAGAAGCCTAAAGAAAAAGATGTAAAATAGATTGTGTTGGATGAAGCTTTTTTTGGAACAATTGTTTGATGATTATAAGGATCATGACTCCACTCATACGTTTATTGTGGTTTTGTGACAGTGATGAAAAATCATCTTTGGGTTACATTTATGAGGCCATGCGTAGGGCACGTTCTGGAATTATGAATGTATTTAAAAATAAGTTGTACAAGTCATAAGTTGCCATCATATATAGTCGATGGGATCACATGTTACGTCAAGATCTTCATGCAATGTCATATTTTTTTAATCCTATTTTTCAATATGGTTAATCCACCTTGTGTAGAGGGCCTGAAATTGTACGTGGTATATATAATGTCATTAATAAGTGGTGGTTCTAATAGCACACTTATGTTTAATGAGCTAAGAATCTTTCAAGAGTGTGAATTATGCTTTTCTTGTACAAAGGTGTTTGCTTGTACCAAAACCAGAAGACCAAATAAGAACAAATGTCATGCAATTTTTTATTAATTTTTAATTTTATTTGTTTAATATTTATATATATGTTTTGCAAATATTACTTCTCACCTTGTATTATTTTATTTTCATATCCAACGAAGATGAATGATGAAGATTATATAGTTATGATGTTCCAAATTTACAAAAGTTACCTATAAAAATTCTTGCTCAAACTGCTTCATCTTCCGGATGTGAGCGCAACTGGAATATCTTCGAACGCATCTGTATTAAAAAGAGAAATAGATTGGAGCATCAAAGGTTAAATGATCTTGTATGTTCACTATAATTTATGCTTGAAAAATAAGTAAGTTGTCAGTAAACAAGGTGTGTAAATTGATTTATTTATTTATTTTTCATTAACTAATTTTATCATCACTCATAATTATTACTTTATAGACTATCAATGTGCAAAAAGCCTTATGGCCCAATCGGTTATGAGTCAATTTAAAAAAATAGAGTTTTGGATTGTGGAAAAAGAAGAAAATGGAGAAGTTAATTATGATGAGCTTGAGACTATGCTTCAAGAAGAATTTCCAAAAGAAAATGAGGAGTCAAGATTTCGAGGTTTGCTTAATCATATAATATGTTTTTATGTTAATTATACTTGGCATGTGTTTTAGATTCAGAAAATAAAAGGTTTTGTGGATTAATTTATTCAATTATAAACTTTTCATCGCAGAGCTCGAACTGAACGATTTCATTATTTTAGACCTTGAAGAGCACGAGTTTTTGAGACGAAGATGGAGATGATCACGAGGATGAAAATGATGACGAGTGATGAAGATGATATGCACTATGGATCAAAAGTTGAAAAACTTTAGTTTCATATTTAAAAAAAAAATATTTGATAAATATTGAAATATTTCTTTGATATTTGAAACTTGTGTTTCATCGGTTATTATTTTTGCATGAAGTACAACAATTTTTAGACTATTTATTAATGTTCTTTTATGCTTTATAATAAACCATCAAATTTTATTTAGGTAGAGATGTTAAGCATAATATTCATTATTCTTTTTATGATGGCTAATTTTTTTACAGCATTGTATTATTCAGTTGTATGTAAAAAGAATTGGATATAATTTATCTTAATAATAAATCCGATCTAACTCGATTGAACCGGTTCAACCGTGACCCAGTTAGCAATCTGATTAAATGTCCAATCCGGTTATAAAAATATTGATGTCTGGACATTAGGGGCTTAAATGGTTTTTTTGGTCGAAGCTGGAATTACTTTTTTTTGTGGGTCTGGACCAGTTTGAGGATTTGAACGTCTACACATTAAGGATTTGGAATATTTTAAAAGATGTTTTTTAGTTAGAGATGGATGTTATTTTTTTCTAATTAGGAGTACAATTGGGCTGGACCGGTTTGGGGTGTTTGAACTTTATTTTCAGTCCGAGTTGAACGTTACTTTTTCGACTTAGGAGTCTAATTGGCCTGAAGCGTAATCGTGTGTGTTCAATTATAATGTAATAATTTTTTCTCAATCGGCATTTTTGTTGGCCGATGTGGCTACAAAAAAAAACTGCAAAGTGTGTTATTGTGGACACACAAGCCACTGAAAGAATCCATTCACCAACTTTATTTGTAGCATGTCCTGCAGCAATGCCCGAGGACGCGGTGCCTCCGGCAACTCCGCCATCAAAAGCGACAGTGCTAAAAGTAACGATACTCCATTTCTTCAACATTGCGCTGCTGGGGTTTGACATTTTTTCTCAGTGGTTTACACAACTCCAACTATTTGATGTTAAAAATAGGAGAAAAGGAGCCTCACAATGACAGTCAGATTTAAATGATCTTGAGTTTGTTAGACATTAATGGAGATTTGAGAGTTTGATCTTTCTTAAGTTGTATTAAATGTTTTTCTTATTTTTTTAGTTTTTTTTACTATTTTTATTCTTAGAATGAGGAATATGGTGAACCATCTATTTGACGACTCTAATGGACAAATTCAACTTATTATGCCATTTTTTTTATTTGTCTTCACATCAACCACTACAAATTAGGCGCCAATGGCAACTCCGCGACAACAAAAATAACATAAATAATCCTAACTTTCTAAATTATTGATGGGGGTTTGGGAGTTTGAATGTCTTTCCTAGATTGTATTTATTTTTTTTGTAATTTTTGGATATGTTTTTTTGGTGGAGGAGTACTATGAGAACGAGTATGAATATAATTAAATTCAAAATAAGATTGACAAGATGATGTCACTTAGGTTTATAAAATGGTTAGCAAAGGTGTAGATTGATATATTATTATCTATTTATAGTTTAGAAGTTTTTCTTTGTGAATTGCATATTTAGTCTATAACTCTATATTCTTGTGTACTGATCTTTATTCATTGTGATCCAAACAAAATCTTCAAAACTCTTTCAACCATCGGAAGGCAATGTTGAAGAAATGTGCGATCGTTGCCTTCACCGCCGCTTTTGGTGGCGTAGTGGGCGGCGGTGTTGGCGGAGTTGCCGGAGAGACGGCGTCCTCCGACATTGCCGCAGAGCGTGCGACTAACAAAGTTGGATAATCGATTGCGTCATTTACCAAAGAAATCGTGAAGGATGTGGTGGAGCACAAGCTCTCCAATCTGTCTGAGAAGAAACAAACTATGAAGTTAATGGAGATTGAGAGTTTGATCTTTCTTAGGTTGTATTCAATGTTTTTCTTGTTTTTTTTAGTTTTTTTACTATTTTTATTCTTAGAATGAGGAATATGTTGAACCGTTTGTTTGACGACTCTGATGGACAAATGCAACTTATTGTGCCATTTTTTATTTGTCTTCACATCAACCCATACAAATTAGATGCCAATGGCAACTCCACGACAACAAAGATAACATAAATAGTCCTAACTTTCTAAATTATTGATGGGGGTTTGAGAGTTTGAATGTCTTTCCTAGGTTGTATTTATTTTTTTTTGTAATTTTTGGATATGTTTTGTTTTGGTGGAGGAGTACAATAAGAACGAGTATGAATATAATTCAATTCAAAATAAGATTGACAAGATGAGGTCACTTAGGTTTATAAAATACTTAGCAAATGTGTAGATTGAAATATCATTATCTACATTTAGTTTAGAAGTTTTTCTTTGTGAATTGCATATTTAGTCTATAACTCTATATTCTTGGTGTACTGATCTTTATTCATAGTGATACAAACAAAATCTTCAAAACTCTTTCAACCCTCGGAAGGCAATATTGAAGAAATGGGCGATCGTTGTCTTCACCGCCGCTTTTGGTGGCGTAGTGGGCGGCGGTATTGGCGGAGTTGTCGGATGGACGTCGTCCTCCGGCATTGCCGCAGAGCGTGCGGCTAACAAAGTTGGACAATGGATTGCGTCATTTACCAAAGGAATCGTGAAGGATGTGGTGGAGCACAAACTCACCGATCAGTCCGAGAAGAAACAAACAATGGAGTTAATGGAGATTTGAGAGTTTGATCTTTCTTAGGTTGTATTCAATATTTTTTTCTTATTTTTTTAGTTTTTTTTACTATTTTTATTCTTAGAATGGGAAATATGGTGAACTGTTCGTTTGACGACTCTAATGGACAAATTCAACTTATTCTTCCATTTTTTTTAATTTGTCTTCACAACAATCCCTATAAATTAGGCGCCAATGAAAACTCCGCGACAACAAAGATAACATAAATAGTCCTAACTTTCTAAATTATTGATGGGGTTTGGGAGTTTGAATGTCTTTCCTAGGTTGTATTTAATTTTTTTTGTAATTTTTAGATATGTTTTGTTTTGGTGGAGGAGTACTATGAGAACGAGTATGAATATAATTCAATTTAAAATAAGATTTACAAGATGAGGTCACTTAGGTTTATAAAATGATTAGCAAAGGTGTAGATTGAAATATCATTATCTACATTTAGAAGTTTCTCTTTGTGAATTGCATATTTAGTCTATAACTCTATATTCTTAGTGTATTGATATTTATTCATTGTTTTGATACAAACAAAATCTTCATAATCCTTTCAACCCTCGGAAGACAATATTGAAGAAATTGGCGATCGTTGCCTTCACCGTTGCTTTTGGTGGCATAGTGGCGGCGGTGTTGGCGGAATTGCCGGAGGGACGGTGTCCTCCGGCATTGCCGCAGAGCATGCAGCTAACAAAGTTGGACAATGGATTGCGTCATTTACCAAAGGAATCGTGAAGGATGTGGTGGAGCACAGGCTCACCGATCTGTCCGAGAAGAAAGAAACAATGGAGTTAATGGATATTTGAGAGTTTGATCTTTCTTAGGTTGTATTCAATGTTTTTCTTATTTTTTTAGTTTTTTTTGCTATTTTTATTCTTGGAATGAGGAATATGGTGAACCATTTGTTTGACGACTCTGATGGACAAATTCAACTTATTCTGCCATTTTTTTTATTTGTCTTCACATCAATCCCTACAAATTAGGCGTTAATGGCAACTCCGCGACAACAAAGATAACATAAATAGTACTAACTTTCTAAATTATTGATGGGGGTTTGGGAGTTTGAATGTCTTTCATAGGTTGTATTTAATTTTTTTTGTAATTTTTAGATATGTTTTATTTTGGTGGAGGAGTAATATGAGAACGAGTATAAATATAATTTAATTCAAAATAAGATTGACAAGATGAGGTCACTTAGGTTTATAAAATGTTTAGCAAAGGTGTAGATTGAAATATCATTATCTACATTTAGTTTAGAAGTTTTTCTTTGTAAATTGCATATTTAGTCTATAACTCTATATTCTTGGTGTACTGATATTTATTCATAGTTTTGATACAAACAAAATCTTCAAAACCATTTCAACCCTCAGAAGGCAATGTTGAAGAAATGAGCGATCGTTGCCTTCACCACCGCTTTTGGTGGCGTAGTGGGCAGCGGAGTTGCCGGAGGGACGGCGTCCTCCGGCATTACCGCAGAGCATGCGGCTAACAAAGTTGTACAATGGATTGCGTCATTTACCAAAGGAATCGTTAAGGATGTGGTGGAGCACAGACTCTCCGATCTGTCCGAGAAGAAACAAACAATGGAGTTAATGGAGATTTGAGAGTTTGATCTTTTTTATGTTGTATTTAATGTTTTTCTTATTTTTTAAGTTTTTTTACTATTTTTATTCTTAGAATGAGGAATATGTTGAACCGTTTGTTTGACGACTATGATGGACAAATTCAACTTATTCTGCCATTTTTTTATTTGTCTTCACATTAACCCCGACAAATTAAAATATCATTGAAATATCATTTTATAAAATGATATAACTTAGCTACGGGGAGGCAGCGGCAGCGGCACTTCATGACGATCCTCCTCCTCAAGGCTGAATTTGAGCTGTTAATTCATCTTTGTTTTAACTTAGCTACACTAATTTTGCTACACGGAATTGTGAATGCAGTCAAATGTTTACCTTAAAGTTTTAGTACTAAATTTTAAATTTTAGCTTAAGGTTTTTGGGGACCGATTCATGACGATCCTCCTCCTCAAGGCTGAATTTAAGTTGTTAATTCATCTTTGTTTTGACTTAGCTACACTCATTTTGCTACACGGAATTGTGAATGCAATCAAATGCTTAAAGTTTTAGTACTAAAATTTAAATTTTAGCTTAAAGTTTTTGGGGTACCAATTCTGAAAATTACTCTATTGATGCAATATATTTCTTATGTTATGGAAAGATCAATACTCTTCCACCAAGGTAATAAGTTTGTTTACAGTTTATAATCAATTTTTTTTCTTTTTTTTTTATTTTTTTAACTATTTTTCTTCTAAAGGAGCACGAGTAGGAGGGTCATTGTCGTCGCCATCACGACATACGAATTTATAGACTACGACTCCGGAAATAAAAATCATACCACCAACGTCAATGTTATTTTCTCAAATTTTCATGATGTGATTTTTTTTCAAAGTGTTTGGCCAATGTGTTCTCCACCATTTTGGTGACACTGTTGGCTACAAATTCAACTCATTGTGTAGTTATTTTCATAGTTGTGCTCACAACAAACACTACAAATGAAGTGCCATCGGCAACTCCACAGAATCCGCCACCACAAGCGGCAACACCAACAACATAAATGATCTTGAGTTTGTTAGACATTAATGAAGATTTGAGAGTTTGATCTTTCTTATGTTGTATTCAATTTTTTTTTGTTTTTTTAGTTTTTTAACTATTTTTTTCTTAAAGTAAGGAATATGGTGGCTCACCGATCTCCCCACAATGGAGTTTTGGGGAGAGTTTATCATTGTATCAGGTATTTTATCATATGCTATTTACAAATATAGTAGCGGCGGCGGTGGTGGTGGCAGCGGTAGCAGCGGTGGCGGTAGCGATGGGGCGGCAACGGCACTTCATGACGATCCTCCTCCTCAAGGCTGAATTTGAGTTGTTAATTCATCTTTGTTTTAACTTAGCTACACTCATTTTGCTACACGGAATTGTGAATGCAGTCAAATGTTTACCTTAAAGTTTTAGTACTAAATTTTAAATTTTAGCTTAAAGTTTTTGGGGTCCGATTCATGACGATCCTCCTCCTCAAGGTTGAATTTAAGTTGTTAATTCATCTTTATTTTGACTTAGCTACACTCATTTTGCTACATGGAATTGTGAATGCAATCAAATGTTTACCTTAAAGTTTTAGTACTAAAATTTAAATTTTACCTTAAAGTTTATGGGGGTACAAATTCTGAAAATTACTCCATTGATGCAACATATTTCTTATGTTATGGAAAAATCAATACTCTTCGACCAAGGTAATAAGTTTGTTTACAGTTTATAATCAGTTTTTTCTTTTTTTTATTTTTTTAACTATTTTTCTTCTAAAGGAGCACGAGTAGAAGGGTCATTGTCGTCGCCATCACGACATACAAATTTATAAACTACGACTCCGGAAATAAAAATCATACCACCAACGTCAATGATATTTTCTCAAATTTTCATGATGTGATTCTTTTCAGAGAGTTTGGCCAATGTGTTCTCCACCATTTTGGTGACACTGTTGGCAACAAATTTAACCTATTGTGTAGTTATTTTCATAGTTGTGCCCACAACAAACACTACAAATGAAGTGTCATTGGCAACTCCACAGAATCCGCCACCACAAGCGGCAACACCAACAACATAAATGATCTTGAGTTTGTTAGACATTAATGAAGATTTGAGAGTTTGATCTTTCTTATGTTGTATTCAATTTTTTTTGTTTTTTTAGTTTTTTAATTATTTTTTTTCTTAGAGTGAGGAATATGGTGGCTCACCGATCTCCCGACAATGGAGTTGTGGGGAGAGTTTATCATTATATCAGGTATTTTTTCATATGCTATTTACAAATATAGTTGCGGCGGTGGCGATAGCGACGGGGCGACAACGGCACTTAATGACGATCCTCCTCCTCAAGGCTGAATTTGAGTTGTTAATTCATCTTTATTTTAACTTAGCTACACTCATTTTGCTACACGGAATTGTGAATGCTGTCAAATGTTTAACTTAAAGTTTTAGTACTAAATTTAAAATTTTAGCTTAAAGTTTTCGGGGTCCGATTCATGACGATTCTCCTCCTCAAGGTTGAATTTAAGTTGTTAATTCATCTTTGTTTTGACTTAGCTACACTCATTTTGCTACACGGAATTGCGTAGTTATTTTCATAGTTGTGCCCAAAACAAACCCTACAAATGAAGTGCCATCGGCAACTCCACAGAATCCGCCACCACAAGCGGCAACACCAACAACATAAATGATCTTGAGTTTCTTAGACATTAATGAAGATTTGAGAGTTTGATCTTTCTTATGTTGTATTCAATTTTTTTTGTTTTTTT
>LTAE01000540.1:142142-155995 GCA_001647135.1 Pontederia paniculata
GTTAAAGCCGTTAAAAGAGATTTTTCTTTTCGAAGATATTGTCATTTACTTCCTGTCATTCTTAAAGATAATGATTTCAATTGAAACGCGTTAAGCTCGAGAAGACTAATTCGCCTATTAAATAAATATTGAGACGGCGTTAAGAGTCAAATAAATATTATATATATATATATATGTATATATATTTAAGTATAAATCGATCACTATACAACAAGATTTTCCAAAGAAAATGTAATTTTTATTAAACTCGTAATATTTTGGTTAATCTATATGGCTTCGACTTAAATATTTGAATAAACTTTTTTAATAATTTTTTTTTGTATAAAGAAGGCTGAACTCGAAATATTTTTAAATAAAGAAAACTTTCTTACAGCTTTGTTTTAATTTCCATTGTTAAACTATATGTTTATATATATGACGATGACAAATGTATAAGTAGCATCACGCGAAAGGTCTATCAATTCCTCCCTCTCCACTCCGCTCTAGTCAATATGTACATGTTGGAATTTGTTCAGCTCTGTACATTACCTCTAATTTCATAATAATTGATCAATCAATTAATCAACCAACAAATAGTAAATTATTTACGTATTATGTACGCTCGATCGATCGATCGAACGACCATGTCTATATATTGAGCCAATTAATCAAGTCGATCAATACATCCTCGATCAACATTATAAAAATTTGATTTATTAACTATACATATTTATTCTTAAAAAAATTATCAATTTATAATAAATTTGAGATATGATAATTGTTAAAAGTTATTGATAATATATGAACTAAGTCTTGATCGATTTAAGGATGAAAAATATTCGTGGCTAATATCAAACGATCGTTTCATTTTAAATATATAACTAAATTCTCTTTAAATTATAATATAAATTAATTATAAAATGATCTCTATTTTGTACTTAATTCTATTTAATTTATGATATTTTTTTTAATAATGTCGGTTGACACTCGTACGAAACTATTGAGTCTCTCAAACCCTCCTCATCACCGGCGTTCTCAAGCTTCCTCTCAGCAGGTTGTGCCCATGGCCAATGACATGCAGCATTATCATTTGATTTTAAAATATTTAAAAAACAATAAATTAAAGATTTTATGAATAAATTTTTGAAATATTTCAAATAAATAAAAATGACTTTATGATGTTTATTTTTCAATAGTGCTTATATAAGATTTGGTGTTGGTGTCAAGTAATGTTAATCGACTCCTAATTCGTCCAATGCGCTACCCAAAATGAAAAAAAAAAAATCCAACAACTCGATCATGTATCAAACGGTCTGAAAAATCGCTAATCAAGATAATGTTTGTACAATAGTCCTTGTGTTTGGATTAGAAAAATAGGCAATAAAAAATGAGAGAAAAGATTAATCTTGTTAGATATAATTTTTTAAATAAAAAGGTAAAAAAAACTAATATTCTTTCTCCTCTTAATTAATTAAAATTTATTTATCTCAAATTAAAATTACATAGAAGGTAACTAAATTTGTCATCCATTATCTTTCCTCTCATTATATATCCTCTCCACTCCTCCCTTCCTTTTTCTATAAACACAATTATGTTATTTTATTATATAAGATGTGACTTTCTTTACTATTATATGAATATATGAAATGATTTTCGTAAAATGATAAGTATTTTGGTATTTTACAAGAGAAAAGAAAATAAAAAGGTTTTGTTTCAAATTATTTTATCAAGGTAAGCAATAATCTAAATAAAATATAAAATCCTTGATTAGGTGGATACGCGGAAAATATCATTGAAAAAGAAGATGTGAAAAGTTATGAACGAACGAATGAAATAATTGGTTATTAAAGTATGATTATTTCTTTTTGACGTCTAAGCATTAGATAAAATAAATGTTAATCAAACACCAATGCTCATAGTAATATATGTTCTTGACCTTTGTTCTTGGATGCCACGTTTTTTAATAAATTAATTTGATTACATCAGCTGGCCATGTACTTCGTTACTCCTCTATTTAAAATATATAACGCGAGGTTATGGGGCGATTAAAACTAATTAATTGACCTTTCAAATCAATACATAAGTAACTATTTTTTCTATAAATAAATTTTGGAAAATGGAACTTATTTTTGTATTTTGTTTACGGTCATTATCCTTAATTTTCTCCTTTTTTTTGTTAAAAGTCTTCTCGTTGAAGTCGAGCAAGTATTGCTGAATTTGACTCCTTCGATGAAATTTTTATTTTATAAAGAAAATGATGTCATCCCTCTTGTAAAATAAGAATGTGAATTCCTCTCGGTGCTCTATTCAAAGAGGTTGAACTTGTCTCGATAATTGTTAAAAGAAACGACTATTTTATAATTAATTATGGTTGATAATGGTGAGAACAAACAATTAAAGTCGGGCCTAGCAAATCAATGTTAGCTCAGAAGAAAAGATGAAACGCATAATTGATTAGTTAACACATTGACGACATTCCAGCAAGCGGAGTCAGAACTTTTAAACAGAGGTGCATAATTATTCATATACTTATTTATATAATTAAATAATTTATTTGAACATTAATCTATATTTATAATTATAATTTTTAATAATTTATTTGTACGGCATAATATAATTCGATATATTTACATCAATTTTAATTTTTATTTTAAACACTAAAAAATAGAAAGAAACAAAAAGAGTAAGATAATTTTAAAATATTGATATGATATTGTAACACTAATTCATAATTGAATAAAATAATAAAAAATTGACAACATTGATATGTTTTCTAATAAAACATACTTCTATATGTGTGATAGAATAATAAGTAGATATACATGATATATCTTTTAGTGAATTAATAAATTTTAATATTATATAAATAAATGACACTTTTTGAAATAATATAAGATAATATTTGAATAAAGGTAAAGGATATATAAAAAGAAAATAGAAGTATGCATGTAATAAAATAAATAAGTAGATTATTATGCTACTATTATAGACTAATAAGGAGAAATGTATATTGTAGTATATATAAATAATCTTATTAATGAATGAATAAATATTAATATAATATAATATAAGTAAATTATATTTTATGGAAGAGTATATTAGATAATATTGAGTAAAAGTAAAGAAGATATAATAAGGAAGTAAAAATGAAATAAAAAATGAAATAGATAAACTAAGTATAGGAAGAAAAGGAGAAAAAAATGTTGAGCCGAAGGGAATTGAACTGGAGACCTTTGGTTATAACCTCTGCACTTCTACTCAGTGCACACCCTTGCCCCCCTCCCCCCGCTCCGCCCCTACAAGCAAGATACCTCGATAATGTTTTGAATTCAGATCACGCGGCTCATGTTTCCAAACAAGAAGGAGATGAAACTAGTCGTATTTCGCCGAACTCAGACTGCGCCACTGCTTGAGAAGGATAATGTCAGCAATACGGACCATGTCCGAATCAGAAACGAATCGCATAGAGAAGACATTAACTGCACACAACAAAAACGATACATTCTGACATGGACCATTTCAGAAAATTTCATGTTGACGAAAAATATGTTGTATCAATACCTGATATTTTTTTCGAAAGTCATATTGATTTTTCACTGTTATGAAAATTGACAAGAGAGAGAAAATCACACACACAGAAGACATACAGATTTACGATGTTCACCCTTAATTGGGCTACGTCCTCGGGCGGCGGTTAGAGTTCTTTCTTTGATGTGGTAAAACAGTAAATGATACAAGATACAGAATAATCCAAACCCTAGGGAGTTTATATATGGACTCCCAATACAAAATAGGAAACATAAGCTCTAAGGCTGTCTAGGGGACGGGCGGCTTCACCGCCCCAAATATTCGACGGTTGTGATGCGCAGGGGGTCATATGAGTTTCCACTGGGTTAAGATTTAAGACATTATCAACATTCACTATGTGCAATGAATTTAGGACTTTCATCAAATAAGAATCTTCGCCCACCAAATAGGATCTTCGTGGTGATGTATAATCATTGACAAAGATATATAAAAATATCATGAAGGTTTTTAAAGAGATGAAGATCTTTTCACATGATCAAAAAATTAAAGATAAAGAAATTTAAAAGCTAACTTCTAAGAAAGAAAAAAAATAAAAAATATGAAAGAAAGAAAAATGAATAAATGAAAGAAAGACAAAAATGTAAAGGTAAAAGCAAAGCAAGAAAAAATATCGAACAATAATTGTTCTAAACAAAAGAAATGCACAAAGATAAAGAAAGATGTGTAGGAAGCAAATCAATTGAAAATTTTCATGTCTCCAATCTCGTGTCTAGGTTATACATGTATACAAGGTTAAGAAATTATGATAGTGATACGAATGACGACAATATTCATGACATTCAAGATAATTGTACATTATTTTGGTTAGGTCCAAGTAAAATGTGAATTAATATATTTGTGATTTTAATCCTTATTTATAATTAAATCTTTCACAATGAAGAATTTTATTTATTTAGATTTTCGCGACTACAAAATAGTCAAAGTCAACTCAATGAAAAAAGTTTGAGTAACCTCTTCAAGAATCATCCTAATATTTATTTAGAGAAGTTTTTAGGGGCATTATATAAACTTTATAAAATCTTGGGGAAGCGTTCCTCCAACGGAGTATGGACTTAATTAATTAAGTATACCACTGATCGATGATGAAATATAAGGTTATACGTGTTAATTTATCGTATTAAAATAAATAGTCTGATCATATGTAACGGATTCTGTGATTGTGACGATGATGATTTTAGTGTAAAGGATTAATTGAATCAAAATAAATGAAAGTAAAAATGTGACAGATTTGTTTACCCAAAAAAAGTACCCAAAAAGGATGTTATTACTTATTACCAAGTAAATTACTTTTGTCTAAGGGCATGGACGGAAATTGGAAATAAATTATGTTGAATATATTGATAAGTTTTTTTTTCCAATTGATTAGTCCTCGTTAATTTTAATAAAGTATATATTTAGATGATAGAGAACATATATGGTGGAAGTTGAAAAGATAAATATTTATGGATTTGTAAATTATAATTATACTTTCAAAGTAATAGATATTCAAAATATTGTAAGTAATATATTTTTATAATTTTATAGTAACGTATTCAAAGTATATGTTTTTCCTAACTAGCTACTAACAAATTTCTGGATAGCATTAAATTATCATCTAAAAAATCAGAAAGAATTCAAGGAGAGGTTATATGACTGGACTGTAAAATCCTGCTAATTAATATAATATATAATAAAATATAAGAGCATGTATACTCTCTTTTTTTTCAAAAAATTATATTATAGAGATTAATTATATTATTAATTATTATGTGCGATCATGTTAATATTGACTGAAATGACGTGGATTGTAGATATAAGATAGTAATTCTAGGTCATATTTAACAAGAGACACTAATCAACATAAACATATATTAAAAAAGCAAAAAGATGAAGTCAAATGAAAAATATCGCAAATATTGAATTAAATGCATAGTTGAAATAGAAAAAAAAACTATTTAATGAGGTGTTAATAAATCATGCAGTTAAGTGGATATGTCTAAATTGAATATATAACTTACAAGTGGCAACAAGTGGCGAGTGGAGACTGGAGAGGAGCTGCAAGTAGCACTCGTGGAAACTGGCTTCTTATATAATTATTTAATATATTATCGCACGAAGGATTTTTCAGAGATTTTTTTCTTGTAGTCGAAGAAATTGAGGAAATATTGTAATTATTCATATTCTAATATGATGTTACGACCGAGTTGGGATACACATTTTATTATAGTTCTAATCGCATCTCATATATTCATTATCTTGAGGTGGCTATGTAGTTTTGTGTATATGGCTTTATATTAAAATAGTAGAAGATGATAATGAACATTAAAATAGTAAGAAATATTGTAACTATTGTGTCCGTCTTTTAGTCCTATTTCTTGTGTTATCTCTTTTTTTGTGGTTCTTACGTTTTTTTTTTGTATCTTAGATCATTTTTCTATGAAGTAACTTATATTTTTTTCTAATATTTATAAAATATTTTTTTTGTTTTCTAAAACAATATAAGCTTTAATATCAAATCGTTTTTATCAATATAAAGGCATAGCAACATTTAATAAAACTAAATAAAAAAAGTCCTTAATTAGGTACGTGGATAAGGTAGAAAGAATTTTGAGAGGTGAAATGTTAGTAATAAGAGGGCAAAGATTTGGGTGAAAGTAATAAGAGCATATTAAAAATTAAATACCCGTGTATTGATATAATTAAAGTATGAAAATTTATTTTTAACTTCTACGCATTAGATAGAACAAATGTTATCAAACACAAATGTTCATAGCTAGTAATATCATGTCTTCGACCTTTGTTCTTCGATGTGAGGCTTTTCAATAAATAGATTAATTAAATGAGCTGTCCTTCATTACTCCTTTATTTAATAATTATGTGCGAGGTTGTCGAGCAATTAGAACTCATTGACTTTTCTGATTTCAGTTATCTATATATGAGAAAAAAAATCAGTAATTATCTTTTCTAAACAGAATTATAAAAAACTTTATCCTCAATTTCTTCCTTGTTTAAAAAGTCTCCTTGTTGAAATTAGTTCAGGTCATGATATTTGATTCTTTCAAAGTCATCTTATCTTTTATAAGAAGTCAAAATCTCTTACTCTCGAAAATTTTCACATCTTACGGTCTTACCTCATCGATAACGTCTTTAGATATCGAAATCTACTTCCTTATTATTAAAAATATGAGTGTAATTCAGTTCACAAGCATAGTCATAGCCATGACATAATCACGTTTCTAGAATACAACATGTATACATTTGATCGCTACCAACATTTTTAAAAATGTAAGTCAACAAAAAATTACAACATTTATCTATTTATATTCTTAAAAATATGCAACATGGAGTGAAATATTTGCAAAGTCTACCAAATCGTCGGCGGACTTGAGCTTTGTTCAGCTCATTACGTTAACTCCAATTCACATTGACCAACAAACAAATTAATAAGCATAAATAATTATCATCTTGCACCATCGATCGGCCATGCATGTCTATAAATTGAGCCAATTGAATCCTCATAAGAAACGGGAAAAGTAGAGATACAAATCAAACCCTAATAGCATCAACCCTAACTAATGGCCTCATCACCAGCCTTGTCAAGTTTCCTTGTCTTCTTGATCTGCCTATCGGCAGGTTGTGCCATGGCCAAGGACACAGGGCCACACGACGACGTGTTGCACCTGACCTACTACGCCGTCAATCCGACCATCGCCACCGTCATCGGCATCAACACGACGAACCACAACGTCAGCCAGTTCGGCGACATCGACATTCTCAGCGGTTCGATCTACGAGAAAGCCGAGCTGAACCAGCCGGAGATCGGAACGGCTCAAGGCCTGGCCGTGGGAACCAGCTTGACGGACAAGACCTTGCTCAGCATTTTGAACGTCGTCTTCACCTCCGGGCGGTACAACGGCAGCTCACTCATCCTGATCGGAAGGGATACGCCCACCGGCGGCGTGTCCGAGCGCGCGATCACCGGAGGGGGTGGTGTATTCCGCCTGGCCCAAGGGTATGTGGAAATCGTGGGTCTCCAGTCGACGCCCAATGTTTTGGTGCAGTTCGACTTCTACATCTTGCCCAACAAAGCGTTCTACTAGTAATGCATGCATGCATATGTATATGTATATATATTTGATCCACTCGAGATATATAAGTAAATAAGTGGATCACAAATTTAGATTTAACAGTGTTATGCATATATAATACATGTAATTTGTTTTAAAAAAAATTGGAACTGAATAAAGGTGTGATATTTATACTTGTATTGGAAACAGGTTTTCTTAGTTTGTCAGCTTGTATGAGCGGATATATGCATGTCACGCAACTTTGGATTATATTACATTTTTTTGTCTTGATTGTATCTTCGGTTGTTGCATATATCATTCGAGTCAAAACAAAATTGTCGACATATTTTTTTTGGTCCAGGTAAAATTTGTCTAATTCGGTATTCAAACGAGCGCGACGAAAGCAAATTCTGATTAAATTGGTGATTTCAAAATTCAAACTCAGCTCGCTCTCGATTCTTCAATTCAGGACAATTACCTGTTAATCATCAGTGTCTATATTAAATTTATTCTTAATTGTATCGCGAGAATAATTAATAATAACTCGAAAGTGACTCATAATCCTATTTGTAAAAATTATATATATATATATATATATTCTTATAACAAAAATAAATATTTTTTGAAGACTTTGTAGTAATTCTTAGGAAATAGAATACTTATATTAGAAAAAAATTAAAATTTTAATTCAGAAATAAAATATATCATAAATTTTTTAGTAAGATTTTCATATGCGATGATGACTTTAATTCTGCAGTGTTATAAATTCGAGAAAATAGATGAATTTTTTTATTAGGTTAGAATTCAGGCATTATTAACATATTTCAAGGAACATATTAACTTTTTGTCATGTTAAAGCTTAATACATTATCAACATTAATATTAATTAATCTGAGTATGCATTCATATTACTCATTTATATCTAAATAGTGACCTGAAATGAGTAGCACAGCTTAAAACTTATACGTATATCCTTTCAATTAAAAGGTCGGCTTCATCCATGAAATAATATAAATGATTTTTGGTTCAGAACCATATATGCTACACGCAAGAAGATGCACAGAATTTGCACTACACTTTATTTTTAATGAATAATTTGATAATAAAAAAATTCACTAATTAGTCAATTTATATTTAATTTTAGAAAACTATACACGTTAACCCCAGAGTTCAAGAACGAACTGGCATATTTTTCTATCTATATTAATTAATAAGACTGTTTGGCTGGTTCTTCCATTCCATCAAGAAAGGAACGTACTACTGTTCAGTTCTGTCACTGTATTGAATATTCAGTAATTATTCACAAGACGAGGATAAAGGATATGTGGAGCAAGTTTTACTCCACGTATATGGACAATCATCCGATCTAATATGAGCGGCTTAGATTAATGTGCGGTTTAGATGTCTTTGAACCATTTTCTTAAAAATTTTATGACCGATTCGACCTTAGTAGCGGCCGGTTTAGAAACAGTTAAGTTGTAAAAACCCTAAATTTTTACCCACCGTTTCTCTCTCTCTCTCCCTAAATTTTTACTTCATCCTCCATTCTACTCTTTTTACCAGATAACTTGCTCATTACATGATAATAATAAAGATTTGTTTTCAATGTTTTGAACATGACAAAGTATATTGTGTTTAGGTACCTGTCATGCATGCCAATTGGTCTTAATTATTTTTAGTTTGCTTTCCTGTCTCCCTTCAGGTTAGGGATTCTCTACGGTGGTCTTGGCTTCCCTAGAAAAAAGATAGGGGGCCAAAATATTAGGAGGGCAAAAATATATAACAATAAATTAAAAAAAATATGGGAGGGATTTGGATTTGAACTCTATACCTCTAGATACTTGTCAAAATCATCTATCCACTATACTAGTTAGCTAATTGTAATAATTTGTTAGTATTTAATTTATTTATTGACTATAACAATTAGTATATACGTATAAATATATATATTTTATATATCGAAAAATTAGGAAACCCGTGACCCCCCGGGGTATATGTGGGTCCGCCCCTGTTGGTAGGTCTTGTTTTAATTTCTCGCATCACTTTTTGTTCTTCTGTATTGTTGTAATATGCGGCATATAGTTTGACCTTGTACTTCAAGTTCATGGGATTGCAGCTAACATCATCGTAGCTGGGCATGGCTACGATTGACTTAGTCCCACCATTCACGTTTGCAGCAAGATGTTGTAGGTAATTTCAGGTACATGAATTCTTCTGTTTCAAATATAACTTATTTATTATATTTTGCTCCTTTATGGAATAATTAACTATAAATGATTTTCATGCATGAAAAACTATAAATAGTTCCATTCATCAATTATGCCAAAATAATGTTCATCTACTGATCATCAACTCTTTGCCAAAATAGATATATGTCCAATAATTTGATGGTTGTCCATGTGATATGAAATGGTCAATCAATTAATGCATCGTCCAACAGATCATTCCTATATATCACATATCTCCAATGCCAGCTATTCTCAAATCATGATTGTATGTATAATAGTAGAATTGATGTCATCATGTCAGTACTCGTTGTAAAATATATATATATAATATATATATATCATTCTCAAAATATTTATACGGCTATCAATAGTTTCAACCTTGCACACTGAAGTTGAGTTCCATAAGCTAATAGACTTCTGTAATTATCACCGAAAACATGTTAAATATGACTCATGAAGTTTCATGATATAAAATTCTTTATATTTTTTTAATTTTTCGATCAGTATCTTTTATTTTGTATTATAAACAAATTTAAATGACATGCCTTCTTTGCAGGTAAATCTTCATTTGGGGATTGTGCTTTTTTTCTCAATGGTTTGCTCCAATGGCAGAAGATCAACAATTATTCTAACTGGATTGCCCAACACAAGGCTGCTCGAGTTGTAGTATGGTTGCTTGATAAGATCTTCACATGTGAAGATGTAATTCAAAGACTCAAAAAAGATAATGTATTATATTTAATTATTAGGATGACAATTAGTTTTGTGTTGTTAAAATTCAATGAGCTTTACTTTTGTGTTAGTTTTGTATTAGTGAAAAACAGCTTTGAGATGTGAATATTGTTTCAGAGAAGATGAGTAATCTTGTGTGAATACATGAATAGTGCTGTTCAGGTTTGACTCATATTTTGCTGAGTTGTGAAATTGCTTTTTTGGGTCCTTTGGCTTTTATTGTTTGTGTTTTTATACAAAGTTTTGAAATTTTTATTTGATTATCATTATTTTTTTTATTATCAACACGGAAAGTCTTTGTACCAAGTGGTTTGCTAAAGGTCGATTGGCACTGAAAAGTTTTGGGCTTATTTGATTTCAATTCGTTCATTGGATCTTTTGGCTCTTTATAAGAGTTCTAGAAATGCTGTCCTTCAATGTACATGAAAAGGGAAACAGCCAATATTATCAACAACCATATAAAAATCCTAAAAATTAACTTAAAGGATGTGTTGCACCATTGCATGACTCAATTTTGCAAACTAACGAACATGGAATTTGAAGAATACAGAAAATGGACATAAAGTGCAAAGACCATTCAAATCGAATGAGTATTTGTGTATATAAATTGATAAACTGATAAATTATGATATGCAATTCAATCGCAAAGAACATTGGAGAAATCACAGCCTATTATAATCATTTCATAATGTACTAGTAGTAAAATATTACAATCATTTCAGAATTCATAGTTCACAGTGTTCGTGCAACCACTAATCGTCTATAGCAAAAGCCGACACAATTTTGTTGCTTTAGCAGAATAAAACCACATCAATTTCCTGGCTGAGCTATTCCTTTTCTTGTAGGCCGACAAAATAATTGAACCCTTGAACTTGAAATAAAATAGGCTGCAATTCACCTAACAAAAAAGTATAACAATTAGAATAGAAGATAGATATATTTGCTTTTGCCTATAGAATTCCTAAACTATAAATTATACAAGGTAAAAGATTAATTGGTTTGCATTCTCTTTCTAGCTCATATACTAAGATGTATTCTATCAGTTTAATAACTTGAGATATGAAATATAATTTATAAAAAATAAATCCATGAAAGGAAAAAAAAGTTGTGATATACTTTCAAAAAATAAGGGAGCTTAATAGTGTGAGCAGAGGATCAAAGAATTATGTTTCCTGCAATTCATGGATTGTATGTGCTTAGTGGCAATTTCATTCTTTTCATATATCCTTCTCAAAAACTGTTATTAGATAAGAGGTAAGCTTTTATCCTTTTTTTTCAATAATACAGAGCACTTTTCTGCTGAATCAACAAAATAAGAAACAAATAGAATCATAAAAAAGTGACAAGGCGAGATCGACTTCGAGGTGAGGAGAGATGGGTTTAGGGCGAGGAGGGAGGGGAGGGAAAAAAATTAGGATTTAGGGAAATTTTTTTTGGTTGAATTAGACCTAAATCGATCTCGTCCATCCATTTGAGATCTCACGGTGATCCATATGTGTGTTGCTCCACACATCCCTTATCCTCTTCACAAGATTATGCTTGATTTCTTTGGCGTGCTGCAATTGGATCAGTCGATTAAATTAGTTTGACGAGTCTTAATTCCAGTTACCCAGCACCAACAAATGTACATGTGGTCAATTGTACACATTGCCGAATATTTAATTTATGATAGATCGAGTATATTAAGGGTGTTCACAGGTCGAATTTGACTCGATCCGAATTCAAATTCGACCCAACTCGATTGATTTTATTCGGGTTGAGTTGGGTCGGGTTGATGATAAAGTAGTCATCGAATCTGATCTAATTCGGCTTTCATTAGGTCCGGTTGAATCGGATCAGGTCACCGATTTATCCAATTAAATTTTTTTCATATTTTTTAATTTTTTTTATAATACATAACATCAATTATATTTTAAAAAATAAAGAGACATATTTTTTTAATATTTTATAATAATTTAAAGGATAAATTTGTAATATTTTTAATTTTAAAATAATATAAAATTTTTATTAAGAATAAATTAGTTTAAATTTAATAAAAAATATATAAAAGTTCGAATTATAGAGTTGATCGGGTTCGAAAAATTGAAATACGTATTCAACCTGTTGGTGATCGAGTTATGGTCGGGTCGGTTCGAATTTGACCCGACGAATAATTCGATCCGACTCAATTAAGATTGTGTCGATTCAAATTGTTGAATTCATGAGATTGATCCGACCCGATGAACACCCCTAGAGTATCCATCTATTACATTTCACTTTCATTTAAGTCTTTCAAGCATATGTTATTTCCGTTTTCATATAATTTTTTCGATCATGACATTCTCGTTAGTTGCGCTAGCCACTTACAATTTGTTCCTAAATAAAAACATTTTCGCTCATGCAATTTATTTTCTAATTTAATCATTTATGTATTAGATTCATGCATTTCAAATATATACAGCCATCAGAGACAACCCAAAAATGAACGTAAAAGTAAAGTATTAAAAATTGAGGGGAGTTAAAATAATAAAAAAATATTAATTAGGTTTCACATCTTACCTCATCCGATAACGCCTTTAGATATCGAAATATACTACCTTTTTTTTTATTAAAAACATGAGTTTGATGCAGTCACAAGCATAGTCATAGCCATGACATAATCACGTTTCTAGAATACAACATGCATACATTTGGTCGCCACCAACATTTTAAAAACATAAGCCAATAAGAATTGCAATATTTGTCATATTTGTTCAGCTCAATTCACATTGACCAACAAATAAATAAGCATAATCAATTATCATAGTTGCACCATCGATCGTGTCTATAAATTGAGCCAATTATATCCTCATAAGAAACGGGAAAAAGTAGAGATAGATACCAATCAAAATTAACCCTAACTGATGGCCTCATCACCAGCCTTGTCAAGCTTCCTTGTCTTCTTAATCTGCCTATCGGCAGGTTGTGCCATGGCCAAGGACATAGGGCCACACGACGACGTGTTGCACCTGACCTACTACGCCGTCAATCCGACCATCGCCACCGTCACCGGCATCAACACGACGAACCACAACGTCAGCAATTTCGGCGACATAGACATTCTCACCGGTTCGATCTACGAGAAAGCCGAGCTGAACCAGCCGGAGATCGCAACGTCTCAGGGCCTGGCCGTGGGAACCAGCTTGACAGAAAAGACCATGCTCAGCGTTTTGAACGTCGTCTTCACCTCCGGGCAGTACAACGGCAGCTCACTCATCCTGATCGGAAGGGATACGCCCACCGGCGGCGTGTCCGAGCGCGC
>LTAE01000541.1:0-14470 GCA_001647135.1 Pontederia paniculata
TTCTTTGGCGTCATATCCAAGAGTTGGTTCCTTCACCACATTAGCCGCATATATATGTGATTTCCTGCAAAATTACACCAAACAGGAGTAGATTTCGGCATTGAAATAATATAAACAAATAAACTAGAAAATAGATGCATGCAATGTAGAATTGACTCAAAATAATGCCTAATGCAGACCCTAAATTATGTTGTAAAATGCATGCATCAACTCACTGCCTTTTTCGGCCCGCAGACTATATCTTCAGTTCCTCCCGGCTGCCACCGTTGCAACAGACCTCCAATTGGACTGCAGATCTATTTGGCGATTGCGGGTATACTTGAAAGTCAAGATCTTTGCTTGGCTAATGCGGCGCGGCAGGCTCCTCACTCGAGCCTACAGAGCGAGATGGGCACCCGAGGCGGAGACATCTTGTGTTATGTGTGCGGACGCGATAAAGGACACCACACACTTATTCTTTGGGTGTCCGACAGCACGGGAGATTTGGCGTCGGACGGGGCGCTGGCTCACCTTCCTTTCAGATGCAGAGGATTTTTGGCGGCCACTTCGCACCTTGATCAGCCGGCTACGCGGTTGAAGACTATCACTGACGACATTTCTGGCCGGTTCCTGGGCCATTTGGCTCCAGCGCAACCTGATCATTTTTTGGGGAGAGATGTCAAGTTGAGGCGGTTGTACACCACATTGCTTTTCTTCTTAGAGAGTGGGGTGTGGGATAGGGAGGCTTCTCATCCTCTTTTTAGTTACTTTTGTCGCTCTTCCTTCGAGAGCGTTTACTTGTACATGAACCTTTCCTACATATATATACATGGATGATGACCGTACCAACGGGAGGTCATCCTTTTTCTCCTAAAAAAAATAGTTAAGAGAAAACAATATTGAGAAAAAGATGTATAATATTAGACTATTAGTAACCGAAGATGAAATGTGATATTTAGAAATCAAGGAGAAATACAAATCAAATAAAGACTTTTAGAAAGCAGAAATATTTGAAATTAAATACATAATCACTCACTAAAAAATTATACGTTGATGGTATTTAATTATAATCTTTCTCCTTTAACCTTTGAATCTTACCTAAAGATATAATTTTCGACCCCCAGTTTAGAAATATGTACGGATTTGCTCATTATCCACTTTGACTATTCACTGTTGAGACAGAGAATGGATCATATCCCTCACCAGAAGAAGCTGGCTTGCTGTTATCATAGAGCAGGATGTAGTCACGAGATGTTGCAATAATCGCTGGGGGCCATCTCATAAGTTATGCAACGTTGTTTACTTATTATTGAAAGCCTTTGGTCATTTACAACAATACTTGAAGAACTCATAACAAAGACACTTTTATCAACGGAGTAAATTGGGAAGATGAAATAGTTAATTTGCACGGAAACAATGAGGTGAAGCATTGTTTCATAAATATACATGCATATGCACAAAGACATCAAATACCTTCACTCAAGTTACAATGATCATTCTTCATACTGCAAAAATGAAGCAAATGAAAAGTTAGACACAGCTGTTATAGTTAAAACGGCAAATGTTTACATGTCCAAGATGCACGTAGTAGGTTGTTCCTGGAGATATTAGTTTGTTTTGGTGGCATGTTCTGCAGTTTTTATTCTTTCATATTATGAGTGGAATCCGCAAAGTCGTAAGACCATGTATGGGTCATGAGTTCGAACAAACGATAAATGCTGGTCTCCTCTTTGCAGGAGGTCAAATTCTAGTAGGAAATGTTTCACTCTTATCTCTTTTTTTTAGAGTACATTCCATTCTTCAATTTCCAGGAGAGACAATATTTTCCTTGATTTTCAGTCATAAACAGTCACTAGTACACGTGTCACCTTGATTTCTACTAAAAGCTATTGACATTATGTTCATCAAGACCTTTGCAAGTCCGACACCGGAGGAAATTAGAGCTGACTCTAGATGCTTCTGGCGGCTGCACTTACCTCTCAAAATCAAAATATTCAGTTGGTTGTGTCGACGGGGCAGACTCTTAACCAGGGTATACAGATTGAGATGGGCTCCACTATCAGATCCCACATGTGTTCTATGCGGGTCGGCGATAGAGGACATCCCACATCTATTCTTCACATGTCCCATAGCTACGGAGTGCTGGAGCCGCATGAGATTGGCAGATGTGGACACCTCGGGGCCTGAGGAGATGTGGGCCTCACTACGGGGGCTGAGATCACGGCCGAATTCGAGTTGGCAACAGGCATGGGCTGGTTCTATAACTACAACTTGGGCGATATGGCTACAACGCAATCGCACAATTTTTGGGGGGGAAAGATGTTACATAGAGAATATTGTACACCACATCTCCTTGATTATGAGGGAGTGGGGCCTGGGATAGGTTTTCTTTTTTGGGAGCTACGGTTTTTTGGAAGGTTTAACTATAATATAACCTTCTCTATCATACTTGTATATATACGCTCATTACCTCAATACAAATGGATGACTACCAAATGTGTGGCCATCCCTTCCCCTTTCAAAAAAAAAGACCTTTGCAAGCATAGATTTTGAGATATGCTTTTATCATTGAGCTAATATAATCAATAGCTTATTGTCACAAAATTTATCTGCCTACTGTTCTTGATTTAGATGAATATGAATCATTTTCCTATAACAGAGGTCTATAGAACACCCACCAAAAGAAAAAGGAAATAAACAATGAATGTGAATCTTAATGCATATTCCAATAAACAGATATAGACTACATATATAAATAGATCTATGTACCATCATCATACAGAGAAACAAAGAATGCCTTTCTTCAATCTTAATACCCTTAAACAATCTTTTTACTACTTAAACTGAAACTATGATGCCATTGTAATGTCTGTTTGCAATGGAGGGCTCCTGTGTAACATATAAATGGATGTAAATGACTGAGTTTATGAATTTAAGTAACTGACAGGAACGGAAAATATTAATAGGACCGATTTGTTGCTAGGAATATATATCCTGATTATAAGTAACTGGAAATCAAGCATTTGAAGCTTAAATATTTATTGATAACTTCTTTCTTTCAGGCTTCTCTTAAAATCAGTGGATTGAGAGATTGCATCAGTGTCCCAAAGATATTCATATATCAGAAGAAAATGTTTCTAGTCATCCCATTTAAGATGAATAAAATCAAAACATTAATTGCTCAATAGAATTCATGTTAAACGTCACGAGGAAAGACTCAGACTTGAATGGGAACACCTTGAAACTGTAAAAAGATGCAGACATCTCTGTATAAGTAGAAGGTGATATTTAATCTTCTTAGTGTAGGAGGGTTGAACTGTGGCTTTCACAAAGCAAGACTTTTTGAGGGGTAAAAGGATGACTAGAAAGGGAAGCAAGATTATCATGTAGAGTAAATTAACTTATGTACTTTCAATTTCATAAACATCTTGATAAAGTGAGAAATTAGCTCCTCGATGAATTCATCACGAAGAGTACTTCCAAGTTCCAACTACATCTAATTCCTAGATTAAGTACTCAATCAACTTTGGGAAGTGTGTTAATTACCTATCTTCTATAATACCATCCAGCATGAAATTCCTTATTGGACTTTATTTCTGAATTGCTAAACTTCATTACTCACTGTGCCCATATTTAGGAATTTAGTTGATATGCCAAATCCATGGCATTGTAACATTATGATATAAACCCAAGGTACTTAAAAATTACAGGTAAAGAACCAATATTACCATATTTTATTGTTTACAGGCCCTTAAATGGAAAATCTATGGGATTTTGTAGTTATGAGAAGAAAGGACGATAAATAACAAAACAATAGAAGAAATAACATCAGAAAAGAGAACCAGATAGTAGGAAGAAACCAACTTCCATTATAATCATTAAGTGACATGATCATGAAACCATCATTTATGTACTCATCTAAAACAAATCTAAATTGAGGAAATGAAAAAAAAATATTGTTCTACTAAGGCACTGAACTATGGTCAAACAATTTCCTAAATCCAACATTAGTATATAAAAGATTTCCCTAGAAGTAGCTTTATCGAACTCTTCAAATTCGATGGTTTAAATAAAAAAAACTACTTTTCAAACAAATTCATAACATTATGATCAATCTAAAACAGATCAAGTAGAATGTCAAAGATTGAAAGAATTTTAAAGAAACCTGATTGCCTTACATTTTCACATATTTGTTCCATTCCCCATATTCAAACCTGTTAACCCATCTGCCACTGCAAGAATGACAGGAACAACGTTATCTTCCATGAACAATTTCTTTTTCTCTTCTTTCTTACAAGACACATTTACTCATGTTGTTTTCAAGGTCCTGCATATCTCCAAATAGTAGCGTCAACGTGAAAATATTGAAGTGAAGTTACATGGAAGAATGATCAATGAACAAAACACAAAAGTCAAAACAAGTTAAGCGTTGCATTTTAGTTTTCCAACAATGAGGTGATCGATAAAACAATGGCATAATTAAATAAGCTTAATATTAAAATGATAAGCTAAAAAATGTAAATTAACAATAAAAGTTCAGTGAAATTGAGCAAAAATAGACGTTGTCTAATTGATTAAATATGCTGAATGATTTTGAATAAAATTCCTTTCACAATTACACCATACTTGTTTGGATGAAAAAAGGATGGCAAGTCATGCAGTTGCCATCCTGCTGTTTTTTCTTTCAAAGAATAAAACAGCATAGTCGAAAATACATGTATGGTGTCATCCTCCTACTAAGATATGAATACACCTGAAGGAATATATAAATGTATGGTCTGTCAAAGCAAAAACAATGCTCAAAATATCTCCTTACGTTTCCATCTAAAAAACTCCTCACATTCCTTTGTAAAGACAAAAAGGTAGCACTCTCAGTATTGCATCTAAAACCCTCAACTAGTAGTATTTGTCTACCACAAACAATTACATATTGAACCAACTCTTAGTGCAGACTGAACAAAAATAGCATCGCCGAAATACATTAGTAAACTTTGAAAGTGAGAAAAGTTAACAACATAAAACATATACAGTTTCCAGATGTTGGCAGTTCTTTAACAAAATATTTAGTAGGTATTCAATATCTTGGTAATTCAGTTTACACAGAAGGATTTTGTTTAGATTTAATTGGTGGTGCAATTAACTGTGCTGCTTTTTTATTAATTTTGAGTACTTTATTGTTATCTCTTTTCTGCTTTCTCTCCACTGCTATGCGTGTTATCTTTACATTAGGATTTGAGCATATAGGTTCTCATCAATAACAGGGAAACAAAAAGGATAACATGTAATTGACCTCCTGTCCCTGCACATACTTGTTATGTACAGCCTCTAATTTCATCAAGGCTTTAGAACTCTGCTAAATTTTCTCCCAGGGGTATAAAGCAAGAAACAAGTTATGAAAGTAGCATTTTCAGATACCAACAAAGTCTGCCTATTCTTGCCATTTCAGAAGTGTGAGTTCCTTTGTGGATTCTTTGCTATACACTGATTCATGTTGTTACTTTGTGGAATCACATATTTGGAGGCATGGAGCAACGGGAGGCTGCACAACGTGAAGCACCGGATGCAGTGCAAGGAGCCGAAGGAGAGGATTTCCATCGCTCTGTTCTTGCTCGCGCCAAAGGACGACATGGTGGAACCTCCGGCGGCGTTAGTGGACGCCGATCACACGAGTCTCTACCAAGCTTTCAGCTACGAGGACTACCGGAAGCTCTGGCTATCGATGGCTTACACGCAGACGAGGCCCTCTCCTTCTTGGCTGCTTAACCAGCAGAGTTCCTGATCGTAAACGAGGATCCGAGGTCTTTTAATTAGCATAGAAGTAAAAAAATTTCAACCATTATATGTATGATGATGGTGGATTTATCACGTAAGTCATAAATAAATCTTTGATGTTTTTTTTCATGAGAATCGAACACAAAAAAGAAATATCAACTCTAACAGTGAATCACTCGTTAACGAGCAAGATTATGCTGGCCTACGCCAGCTTTTATCCTATATGCAGTTGTTCACGTATGACTCTACTAGGTTGATCCTCTGTGCAAACAAACTTGTAAATGGCTCAATGCAGTACAAAATGTAGAACTCAAAGTTATGATCAACACTCAACATCATTTCCGATATTGGGTACAGAAAATTTTGCAAACTAGAACAGGTAACACATTGTCTAAAGCATCTTTTGTACAAATATTGGTGATTGTAATTAATCACAAAGTATCATGAACACTATAAATTACTTGTCATCTAAACATATATTTCATTCTGTGTACACACGAAAAATGGCATGCATTGATTTTAATCAATTAATCATATCCAAGCCACAACTATATGGAATGCATGGTGATACAAAATAATGCGAGCAAAGATATTGATTCATTTATGTTCAAGGATATAAAAGTGTGCATAATAAACTTAACTGTCGCAAGTGAATAGAGATCACATGATAAAAGCTTAACATTGCAACATCTGTTCTAGATTACAGTAGATTTGGACTTTTAAATACTGAGGTACACCAAATATCAAAACAAAATCCATGAGAACATTCATACATAAGTGTTATATATACAATATCTGCAACAATGTTACAGTCATTTTCTAATTTCCAAGATAGGTGGAGCTTAAACTCTAATTTTCTTGTATGCACCATCTTTATAATAACACATTAACTCGCTGATTCGGTTATCTTTTCGCAAACATTATTTTTCACCTTCACAGTTCTTTAGTCAGTGGTGCCAAACACCATTGAATTTTGTACAGAAACCCTGCATGTAGTACTGGATTTGTTCAATTTCACCCGAGAGGAGACAATGGCTTATGCAGCAGCAGTTGTCTCAACCAAAATAAAATCAAGTCTAGAACATGCTGTTGATACAGCAATATCATACTTCGCTGTAAGGAAAATATCCAATGAAGTGAGAACTATACCCAGTTTCAAGAAAAAAAAAATTATCTATCTATTGTTGACTAATCCATATGCCTCAACTAATTGACATGAAAGTTTGAAGAAGACCAGAAATGCTCAGACAACAACAGAATATGGGTTGAGGACCAGCAACCAGAGTAACTAAAAGGTATACCAAAAGAAATAAAGATGCATACAGTAAGATTCTCGTAAGGTCAACTTCGTAAATCTGTTTCCAAATTGATCCTCAGCATACAAGCATATACATGATGTATTAATTGTGGTTGCTGGTATGACATAGCATTGATTATGATTTTTACATGAAAATAAGTACGTTCCACGATTACATTGACCCATTATAAATTAATAATAGAGTAAAATTTGCAATGTTTTGCTATAATAGGATTTTTATAAAAAATGTTCTTAAAAATTTTGTAGTGTCAAATGTTTGACAAGGAAGTTCTTGATATATATATACCTACACACGCACACATATAATACATATATAATATAAATGCTTATTAAGGTAATCACAGACACAGAGATGGGACCCACAAACCATGCGGAGTATTCAATTTAAAAATGTGGACCTCATAAAATTTCTTATATATGTGATCGCACTGATCGTACCTCTCTCTCCTCTCTCTAAAAATTTCTTAGCATCAACGCTAAGATCACCCAGTCTACCATATAACTGTCTATTTCCTTTGACTCTGGCATGCAATATAGCATTTAGAACAGGTCCTGATCTGATTCTCTTCAGATTTGCTGCTTGACACAGAGGAATGCGTGATTCTTGCTGCTCTGTGCATTCCTAGGACATCCTCAGGCTTCGGAAACTACTGCAATATTTAAGAACATGATAAAACAACAGTCTTATAAACTATTGAAGTACCTGAACAGTTTACGAGCTTGTTTAAAGCTTTATCTTGCTCTAGCTTGAGCTTAATATGAGTTACGTGCTCATTCTTTGTTTTTATCTTGTTGACTATATCATCTATCTGTATTGAGCATCCTAAAATGCTATCTGATAGGTTTAGTACTGTTACAAGGCAATTACACATAGGATTCATCAGAAATGACAGATTAATAAATCAAAATAATTTTGTCAACTACTGTGAAATCTGATGTAAGAAGAAGGTTATTCTGGATGAATGAACATAATATGCTCTTAATTTGCTTCCCTCATCATATCAAACGCTTCCATAAGTATCCACAGAAATATAATTAAGCAGTTAAACTCTTAGTTTATTTGCACGAAGTTTCACTTTAGCATAATAAGATTACAGTTACACCTTTTCTTTTAAAAACTTGCTTTCAGCCCTGGCAACATCTAGTTTCCCCTTATGTTAAATTAGTTGATTCTCCCAGGGTGCCAATTCTCCATGAGCTCAGAACAATGTCGTTTAGTTTCATTTGTATGTGAACAGAATCAAATGGCAGCAAGTAAGCTAAGCTTATAGAGCAAAGTATGGCAAGAAACAAAAGGATTACGTAGCTTACCAAGCACCATTAGAGTTTTCCTCAATCTCTTCCAAAACCTTTTCCTCGTCCTGTAGGAGATTTTGCAGTTTTGGTATATCACCCTCAAGCTTAGGAATGAGATTTAATGATTTCTCTTCTCCTTAACAAGTTCATAGATATTTGTTCCATCCTGCAAAACAGATTCGATATCGTATATCTTCTATCACCATCAATGAAGATTAAGTAGTTATCATATTTATGTACCTTCACCATCTTGTAATAAAGTTTCTTAATTTTTTTTGTTTCGTATGCTTAAAAGTTAAAATCTTCTTGATATTTAACATCATTCGAGCTCAAACTCTTTAAAATGTTCTTTACAAGTCCTCGTGTTGTTTTCAAGGTCCTGCATATCTCCAAATAGGAGAATCAAGGTGAAAATATTGAAGTGAACTTAAATGGAAGAATGATCAATGAACAAAGCAAGAAATTGAGGACAGGAGGAACTGTCAGAATATGGTTAAACAGGAAGACAACAGGATGGAGACGCATTGGAGACAAAGGTCGAGACAGCTATGGCTGAAGGAGGGGGATGCAAACACTCATTTTTTTTCACCTCAGTGCTAGTGGTCGATGAAGAACAAATAGAATTGACAAAATTACAGTTGATGGCACAATATATCGAGATAATGAACAAATTAGCAGGGCAGCTGCAAACTACTTTCGATCTGCCACAAGGGGTAGATGTCAAGGTGCTTGGCAGTGGATGGGGCATGACGTGAACCGCCTGGCTGAAAGCCAGAAGTCCCCATTGATCGCCCCATTCACCGAGAGAGAGGTCTGGGATGAGCTAACAAGCTTGAAAGAGGATGGATCCCCAGGGCCGGACGGGTTCCAAGCGTTTTTTTCCCGCGAATTCTGGTCTTTTCTAAAGAATGATATTATGCAGGTTTTTCAGGAATTCTACGATGGTAACAATGATTTTGAGAGACTGAGTCGCTTCTACTTATTTCTTATCCCGAAGAGGTCATACCCGGAGGAATTCTCGGACTACCGCCCCATTGCTCTTTCAAATGCCATATATCTATTAATCTCGAACGTGCTTGCAAATAGACTACGTGTAGTGATGGACGATATTATTTTGCCAGTGAAGTCAACCTTCATCCATGGTAGAGCAATTTCTGATAGTTACATCTTGGCATCTGAAATTGTTTCATGGTGGAGACGAAAGAATAAAAAAGGATTTATGTGGAAAATTGATTTCGCAAAGGCATATGATTTTATCGATTGGAAATGTGGCACTCAATGAAAGTACGTGGATTCCCTCCTTTATGGATCAACTGGATGAGAAGATGCATCTCCACCTCATCTTTTTCTGTGCTTATTAATGGCTTACCGGAGGGAGGGTGGATTCAGCCGCAACGAGGGATACGTCAAGGCTGCCCCTTGGCCCCTCTCCTTTTTGTAATTGCAGCCGATGCTCTTGCAGCTGCAACCTATTCTCTTTGCAGATCAGGTTTAATCTCGGGATTTTCCTCATCAACCGATCAGTCGACTCTTATCCCGATTCTGCAATATGCAAATGATACTTTACTATTCATTGAGGGTTCATCTGTGGCTGCTGAAAAGATTGCTATTCTGGTTGAACTTTTTGAGGATTTTTCTGGGCTGGCGGTCAATTATTTGAAATCAACTTTTATTCCCTTTGGGCTGGAGGAGGAGGAGGAGATTCATGCATGCTTGACGGAACTGCGCACTCCATTGGGAGATATGCCCGTCCAATATTTGGGTCTTCCATTATCGGATAGAAGAATTAGATCGAAAGAGTGGTCAACAATTATGAGAAGAATGGAACAAAAGATGTCAGGATGGCGTGCCAAAACTCTATTGCGGGGCGGATGACTCACCCTAATTAACTCAGCTCTCTCAACAGTTCCTAATTATTCTATGTCAGTCCTCTATATGCCGAAGGTGAGAGATCAAATAGATACTCTAAGAAGGAATTTTTTCTGGGGTAACTCTACAAATATGAGAGGTATTCACCTTGTTTCCTGGAAAGAAATATGTCGGCCCAAGGAGGAAGGGGGGTTGGGGATATTGGATATCCAAGCTTTTAACGAGGCATTATTATGCAAATGGGGACATCGAATTTTGAATCCCAAGGACTCTTCTCCTCGGTCATTGCTAACTGCCATGGTTCCTTAATGGCATGTGAAACAAGACTCAACCTTAGGCAAATAAACTTTTCAACTCAAGTATGGACGAGCTGAAAATTGACTCACTAGAACAAACTTGAATCAAGTTCAAAGCAATTGAATCATGCTAAAGTTTTAACTGAAGTGAATTAGAGTAGCCCAAATCATAGCAGCATTATGGACATACATAATGGGTATTATGTAGATGAGTAAATTGTATGAGTTCACCATAACATACCACAACATCGCAATCATGTTTGACCTGTTGCCACATAAATGTCTTTTTTTTTTATGTTTGTTCACAACCATTATGTATTTTGGCAATGTGGTATGTAATGGCATGGTGCAAAGGTTGATGATATCCTCACCCTACTTCTTGTAAACATGTATTGTTTATGCATGTTTTACTGGAGGCCAAATGCTGCACATACCAAATGAATACAGAAAAGTCCAACAGTTGTCATATGCTCATCACAAATTTATGCACGCCTAAAGGTGTGAGGTGTTTCGCACATTCTGAATGTGCTATGTAGACTGGGAGGCAATACATACACAGATCAACATGGTAGTTCTTATCCAACTAATTTTACATATAAGTAGTCTAAATGCCAAGGACACTCAAGTAAAACAATTACACGGGACTTCTCATTTCCTTTGTACATGAAAGAAATCATGCTTGTTAAAAAGTTGCATAGCTACTATCCATAATATCATCAATTGTCTCATTTGTTAGAATACATTGTAATCATATACAAAACATGTAGAGAGTTCTGAATTATATGACATGAAGTTGATAAAACAGTCCAAGTGTAGAAAATTAAACAGTAACTGCATGCAGAAAGAGAAAAGCAACTAGCTATCCTGTATCACAACAATTAAACATGGGTGAAGTGTTAGTAGAAACCTTCGCATTTCCTCATCTCGTCGCCTTGCATCAAACTCTTTGCTGGGAGGATACTTGGGCAAGCTTGAAGGATCACATGCAAGTGGCTTTGTCATAAAGAACTGCAAAAAACAAATTGTTTTTGAAAAGATAAGTTTGGAGAATTGCATGCAAGTATCTTTGTAATAGAAAGAAGACCCATGATTGTGTTATAAGAGCTGATTAAAATTGCTTACCTCACTTTTAAGGGAAGAAGCTGCAGTCCCACGATCTGCAGGATCCACAGAAAGAAGGATTTCCATTAGGGCTAGAGCTGATGGAGGAAAATCTTTGAATGTTTCTTCAACACATCGCTTATACGGTTGTTGTGGTTTAAAAATTGTCACATGAGGCAATTTAGACTTCCTCCAGTAGTCCTCGGATGGTGAACCACAAAGCTTGAATATCTTGTGCAGCTGTTCTACCTACAGAAAACACACAGAAATGTCATTATAAAACAAATACTTCATTAAAAAAACATACAGTCTCAATCATGGACGGCATTAGATAGAAATTTAAAGAACTATGAGAATGTAAGCTGTGTGACGAGATCAAGTTAGAATAATCTGATTGCGCAAATGAGATGGATTATTGTAGTTAGCATAAATGGATTATATGGAAAGTGATTATTAGATTCCCCAAGAGGAAATTTATTACAAAAAAGTGAGTTATGAATAATGTAGAAGCACTAAGTGTGAAGATGCCATTTGATGACATGTTACAGTAAAATGACAATCTCTTTCCTCTGACCTCTATGCTTACACTCATTTCTCTTGTGACAAAATTGAGGTTTTAGATCATTTCTCTTCTCATTGATGAAGTATAGCAATTCTCTTTTTTGAGAAGTAATAGAACAGTTCTCTTTGATGAAGTCATGATGTCTTTGTTACTTCTTTCAGTGATGGTTGGTCCTGGTCTGTGGGATCCTTCAGCGTCAAACAAGCATACAATTTGATAAGGAAGCCAAATTTGGTGGCCAATAATGAACTGATGGTGGATTGTAAACTTATTTGGCGTGCCAGAGCTCCCACTGAAGGTTAAGATTTTTATGTGGCTCTTAAGACGACAAAGGATACTCACGCAATGTTATCGAGCTAGGTGGTACCAAGATGACTCAAAGACCTTCAAGTTATGTGGTGACGCGGATGAAGACACGGATCATCTTTTCTTTGGCTGCCAGATCGCTAGGGAGGTTTGGAGCCAAACACACATTGATTGGATTAATCACCATACGGAAGAGGAGTTTTGGACAAGTATGCGGAACAGAGGGACTCAGAATATTGGTGTTGTCTACCACTCTAAAAGGGAGATATCTGCAATCTTTGCTGTTCTCTGGGCAGTCTAGCTGCAGAGAAATGTTGTTATATTTCAGGATGGTCGCTGCTATGTGGAGAACATCGTAAATCATGCTAGGACATTCACGAAGTATTGGATGAATAATTTATAGATTAGAGCCTATGTAACCATGTTTCATTACTTTTAGCAGCTATGTAATTAATCAAAATGCCTATGGGATAAGATGTCTGGACGATTAGCACCTTGGCTAATCATCATTTTTCCCTTTCAAAAAAAAATCAATGAACAAAACACAAAAGTCGAGATGAGTTAAGCATTGCATCTTAGTTTTCCAACAAAGAGGCAATTGATAAAACAATGACATCAGAAGAAAATAATTTCATAAGTTTAATATTAAAATGAGAAGCTAAAAATGTAAACTAACAATAAATATTCAGCGAAATTGAACAAAAATTGATGCTGTCTAATTGATTAAATATGCTGAAGGATTTCGAATAAAATTCCTTTCACAATTACACCATACTTTTTTTGGATGAAAAAAGGATGGCAAGTCATGCAGTTGCCATCCTGCTGTTTTTTCTTTCAAAGAATAAAACAGCATAGTCGAAAATACATGTATGGTGTCATCCTCCTACTAAGATGTGAATGCACTGAAAGGAATATATACATGTATGATGTGTTAAAGCAAAATAATGCTCACAATATCTCCTCACATTCCTTTGTAAATACTAAAAAAAATATCATTCTCAGTATTGCATCTAAAACCCTCAACTGTAGCAGTATTTGTCTACCATAAAACAATTACATATTGAACCAACTCTTAGTGCAGACTGAACAAAAATAGCATTGTTCGAAATACATTAGTAAACTTTGAAAGTGAGAAAAGCTAACAACACAAAACATATACAGTTTTCAGATGTTGGGCAGTTCTTTAACAAAATCTTTAACAGGTATTCAATACCTTGATAATCCAGATTACACAGAAGGATTTTGTTTAGATTTAACTGGAGGTGCAACGTAACTGCACTGTTTTTTTATTCATTTTGAGTAATCCATTGTTATCCCTTTTCTGCTTTCTCTCCACTGCTACGTGTTATCCTTGCATTAGGATTTGAGCATATAGGTTCTCATCAACAACAGCAAAACAAAAAGGATAACATGTAATTGGGCTCAGTGATATAGTTCAAACCTCACATACTTGTTATGTACAGCCTTTAATTTCATCAAGGCTTTAGAACTCTGCTAAATTTTCTCCCAGGGGTATAAAGCAAGAAACTTGTTATGAAAGTAGCATTTTCAGATGCCAAAAAAGTCAACTATTCTTGCTATTTCAGAAGTGTAAGTTTTTTTTTTCTGAGAGAAGGAAGGATGACTACTAGGTTAGGTAGTCATCCATATTGTATTAGAACTATGCAAGTGCAAATGTACAAATGTGTATGGTAGAGATCATAGTCACAAAAGAAAGGGAAGAGGTCCCAAGAGGGCGCTCTACAGAAACAAGCTATCCCTCCCCCCACTCACGCCTCAAAAAATCAATGTGGTTTACAATGTTCTCAATGTAACATCTCTCTCCCCTAAAAATAGTGCGGTTGCATTGTAACCAGATGGCCCAGATGACCGCAAAAGATGTCCGTCAGGGTTGTCTCCACTCGTCACCCCCTCGGATAACTAGTGAGTGTAAAGAGTCCCAAAAAGCCTCTACCGATGATGAGATGATGT
>LTAE01000541.1:15026-79762 GCA_001647135.1 Pontederia paniculata
ACGAGAGGTCCCGACCATAGCATGAAAAGAAAACTGAGCACCATAGATTTCCACCTGGTCCCATAATTCGGCCGACCCAACGTGCAAGAAGAGCATGGTTGGTCGGGCGGAGCGCTCGCACACCTAGGCCCCCCTCTGACCTAGGACGACATATGGCGCTCCATGAAACTAGATGGACTCCACCTGGGCCGGCATCCGTAGGACAGACATGTAGTAGATTGGCAAAGAGGACAGCACTGAGTTCAGGAGGATTAAACGTCCACCTCGAGAGAGTAGCCTGGAGCTCCATCCATGTAGTCTGTGCTCCATGCGCTCAATGACTGATGTCCACCCTCGGGGGCCAATGTGGCGGTCCGATAAAGGCAGTCCCAAGTAGGTGAGTGGTAAAGAGCTAGCCAAGGTGTGCAGCTCCGCCACACAGAGAGTTGCCTCTTCTGCTGCCATGCCAAAGGGGATGAATGAAGATTTGGCGTGGTTCACTTGGAGCCCCGATACTGCACCAAACAACTCCACCATGATGGAAGTCCGGCGGGCCTCTACTGTAGACCCCTATTTCAGAAGTGTAAGTTCCTTTAGCATATAGGACTCTGCTTCATTTTTGACATTCTAAAGATCAATAACATTCACCAGGAACTAGCTCTAACGGCATTGTTAGTCATCCATAGAAATCTTTAGAGCACAGTCATAGGCCTAAAAGCAGAATAAAAAATGATCACAAGCTACTGGCATATAAGACAGTATATTTTTTTTTAAGAAAATATAAGACAGTATACACACAAACTTTAAGACAGGAGAAAAGAAAAGTCAAAATTGACGATGTAGTGTCATTGATAATGGATGAAAACAAGAACGAGGTGTACATGATAATGGGATCTACTGATACAACAAAATAAGAAAATGGTATGGAATCTGAGTGATCTCTTCATCACTCCATGCTGAAGCTAGGAAACCAAATAGAGAAGTCGTCTGAAAGTTGTAGCAAAAAGATCAAATAACTCAAACTTGTAAACTCTACTTCGTAGTCAGATCGTATAACCCTCTCATATTGAACAAAAACCTTAGTTTACTTTTGGAGTTTGACTAAATAAATATCACCAAAAGTCACCACAAGAGCATGACCCGTCTCTGAAATGATGGAATCTATTGATATCTCTGACAATGATATCCCTTGAAACTATCTTGCATATGAACTTCATAGCAGTATGGCAATCTCTGCATATTCGTAGATTTTTCTTTATTCTAATGGGAACTCCATTGGGAGTGCTTATTAGGGCAAATGCCACAGCAATTTTCTCACTGTGGTGAGAAAGAAGCACTTCCTTCTCGTCTCTTTCCACATCATGAAGGTCTACCTCTACCATAGGAACATATCCAGCCTTGCTCATTGATTCACCCAGTTCTTCTAGCTTAGAATATATCTCAGCTGTCCTTTCATGACTTCTATCCCCCACTATGAAAGTGTACACTTTGTCCTTCACTTCAAGCCAGCTCATTCCAGGTTCCTTCTTCACCCTGCTATCTTTCATAAGCCTTCTAACCCTGGCAACATCATCCCACTTTCCTGCTGAAGCATAAGTGTTGGCTAGAAGAACATGGGTGCCTGACTTCTCTGGCTCCAAAAGGAAGAGTTTTTCAGCAGCTTGCCGACCCATATCTATATTACCATGGACTCTGGAGGACCCTAAAAGTGCTCCCCATACTGAAGCGTTGGCTTCAAAAGGCATGGTATTCACAAGCTCCATTGCTGCATCTAGTCTCCCAGCACGACCAAGAAGGTCAATCATGCATGCATAATGCTCTTGTGTCCTTTGGATTCCATACATTTTCTCCATCGATTCAAAATATGTCTTTGCCTCGTCAAGAAGACCTGCATGATTGCAGGCACAAAGAACACTTGTCAAAGTTATATGATTTGGAGCCACACCCTCATTTAACATTTCCTGAAACATATCCAACGCCTTCTTCCCATGCCCATGTTGGGCGAATCCTCCAATCATTGCAGACCATGAAACAATCTCTCTCTCAGGTACTTCGGAAAAAGCTAATGAAGCATCCTCTATGCTCCCACACTTTGCATACATGTTAACAAGTGCATTGCTGGCAAATACATCAGACATGAAACCCATCTTCAAAGCATGTGCATGTATTTGTTTACCTTGCTCATAGGCAGATAAGCTAGCACATGCATTTAGAAGGCTACTGCAAACAAAAGAATCAGGCTTAAGACCCTTATCTAACATAACACAGAAGAGCTTTATAGCTTCTTCCCCTTCTCCACTCTGAGAGTAAGCTGTGATCAAAGATGTGAACGCCACCACATCATAAAATCGGCACTCCTCAAACACACTTTTTGCATCTTCAATGGAACAACACTTCCCATATGCATCAATCAAACCATTTATCACATGAGGATCTGATAGGATGCCTTCTTTGACAGTGAGCCCATGCACTTGTTTACTCAAAGCAATTGCTTGTAAGCTCGCAGTCGACTTGAGAACTGCAGACAAGGTGGTACGATTGAAGCTCACACCATTTTTCCTCATTATGGAGAAGAAGAAGAGAGCATCATCATCTTTTCCTGTGTGGGAGCATCCAGAAATTAAAGCATTCCATGAGATCAAATCCTGCTCAGGCATCCTATGAAAAGCTTTCTTTGCATCTCCTAACTGATCACACTTTGAATACATGTCGACAAGCCCAACACCCACAAACACATCAGAACCAGAACCATATTTGAGCAAGTTACCATGTATCTGCTTCCCCAATTCCAATATTCCCATCCCTGCACAGGCCTTGAGAACGCTGGACAAAGTAAACATGTTAGGAGACATTGCAGAAGCCTTCATCTCGGCAAACAACTGCAAAGCCCAACTATGATAGCCATGAAGAACACACCCGGCAATGAAGGCGTTCCATGAAATAACATCCCTTTGAGTCATTCTTTCAAAAATCAAGGCTGCAGCTTTGACGTTACCCAACTTTGCATACATGTCCACTAGAGCATTGGCCGTGAACAGGTCGGCATCATACTCAAGCTTAGTGAGGTAACCGTGCACTGTTCTCCCACTGAACAAATCTTGCAGACCAGTGCAAGCATTCAGAACGCATGAGAAGCTGAACTCGTTAGGCTTCGTTCCTTCCAACACCATCTCCTGGAGCAACAACGTTGCATCCTCGCACCGATCGTTCCTAACATACCCAGCGAGGAGTGCATTCCAGGACACAATGTTCCGGTTGGCAATGCCGCCAAATAACTTCTTTGAATCTTCAAGGCTTCCAAAGTTGGAATAGAAGACGACCAGAGTGTTCGCGACGAACACATCCGACTCGAACCCAGTGGTGATCGCAAATGCGTGGACTTGCGCACCCACGAAAAAGTTCTGGACAAGGGAACAGGCCTTGACGACGGATGGCAAGGTAAACTCATTGCAGCGGACGCCACAAGACCGCATGGCCCTGAAGGAGTCGAGGGCCTGACGGCCAAGTCCATTGTTGGAGTAGGCAGAGATAAGGGCGGACCAGGACACATGGTTCGGGTGGGATATTTCGTCGAAGAACTTGCGGGCGGAGTCCGGAGAGCGGCACCGCGAGTAGAGGGAAAGGAGATGGTGGCCGAGGGAAGGGACGGCTGCAAGACCGGACTTCGCGAAGTGGGCGTGGATCTGGGCGGCGCCGGAGAGGGACTTGGCGGAGGAGAGGAGCGAGAGTAGGTCCGATAGCAGCAGCCGTTTCTCCGGTGGCGTCGGCGCCGGCAATGAGGAGGAGATTAGGGATGAATTGGCGAAAGGGGTGGACGTGAGGATTGGGTGTTCGACGATGGGATCAACGGCAGCAGTTCCCAAGAGTTTGTAGAAGGTGGAAGAAGGAGGAGGGGCGACGAAGGAGCGGAGTCGACCGAGGCTCCATGGCTTCATCACCTGCACTCTCGAGATCGCTGGAGAGATTTGGGCACGCGCGCGAGCTGGATGACGAGATCGGTTCCAGCATGTGAGCAAACTCCGGCGGCAATGTGAAAGGGCGGGCGGTGAAGAATCGACCCGAAACTGAATGGAAGAGAAGAGAAGAGAATAAGAAACAAAAAGGTCGACCGAAAAGAAAGAAAAAAACTTCAATCATTTATTTGGAACTCGACGATTGTTATTGAATAATAATAAATAAATAAAAATAATATGAATGATTATATACCATCATCGTCTTATAAATTAAATAATAAACTTGATTAAGATTATGATCCTAAAACAATCTAATTCTCATAATCAAACGTTTTTTTTTGCTAAAATTATTATTTTTGTTTCACGAGTTTCCCATTTTGTATAATTTTGATCATAAAATTAATTAGATAATGGAAATAATAATCTAATAATGCCCTAGAAAGTATTTCAAGTTTTCGAGGAATTTATTTAATCAACTTTCCATCGAATGCAATATGACCTTATATCGATTAATTGATAATTATTTTAATGTCCAATTAGTGCAAATAGAGAATAACGGCACGAATCGTAAAATAAGAAGGCAAAAACTTAGGTATAGAAAATTATTAAAATGAAATACGTATAAATTAAATTATTAAAGAAATTGACAATTATTTGCCAAGTTGACATCTATTCTTTGTTACCGATATATTATATTTGTAAATTACAATTAATAATTTTAAAATTTACAAAATCATAATAATAGTATAACAAATTAATTGAAATTAATGAAAGATATTTTTTTCATTAATTGCAATGATATTTATGAAACTTATCAACAATTATGATATTGAAAATATAGTAAAAACAAATTGGATATTTCTTTAAATCTCCTCTCTAACTATCACGTCAAATCGAGTATAACATTAAACTATAAAACCAGACAAAATTAACATCAAACTAATTTTGATTGGACACATTAGCCTACTTGTTATCCTCTATGTGATTTATCGTTAAAAAAAATTTTTTCTTTTATTAAATGACACTTTGGCCCTCAAGAATTACAAATAAAAAAAATGTGTCTCTTCTCCTTCGCTTCGCAGGCGAGCTCTCGCTTGCCAGTGAGCAGAGCTCGCCCTTGTGCGCATGGCATAAGAGCTTGCACGCAAGCAAGCTTTTGTTTGCAAGAAGCGAAGCTCACCGTTGTGCGAGCTTTCCCTCCTGCTTGTGCAACGACACGAGGAGGCGAGCATATGCTTGTTGTCGGGCTCACCATACCATCACACGAGTAGCAGCGCAAGTCATTACGCGTGCTTGCACTCAACACCGCGTGAGTGGAGCTCTCGTTTGTGCAAGAGTGGAGCTTATCGCTATGTGAGCTTGCGCCTTGCTCGTATGATGGCACGGTGAGGCGGGCGGTGTGCTCGTCGTCGTGCTCATCGTGCCATTGCATGAGCAGCGGCGCGCCGTCACGCGAGCTCGTGTGATGCCTAGCGTGAGCTCGTTGCTCGTGGCGAGTACAAGAGTGTTCTATTTTTTTATGTAAAGGGCAAAATGATTTCATTTATGATCGAATGTCAAAACACGATCCTCGTCACCTAAGATGCGCTTTGAGTATATTGATTGGTTTATCCTAAGATATAGTTCATGTTTGAACTCAGCAAAACATGCATTGTAGAGGTCATACCCGCAACATGGTCCTTTCCCTTATGTAATCTAGTTAGGGGTCCGAGTATGTTTCCATGATTAATCATAGGCCATTATGAATACTGCAACACATGGTTAGTGTGAAATAATCTTTCGTTGCAAGGATTTTCATCATTATCCTATTATTATGGATTTAGCATTGAAGTTGGATTATTATTATAGTTTATTAAGAATAAATTAATATTGTGGGTGCAAAGTGCAAACAAGAGTGTGAGCAAGATAAATGAGTAGAAATTGAGATCACCATGTATTATATTATTGGGAGCCATTGCGCAATATTGATATCATTGCATTATCAATGACTAGTAATATAGTTAAACCTAAGCTACTTAATTTTTTTTTGTACATTTTGCTCTCTTTGTGCAACAAAATTGGGAATCAGATGCAGGCGAAATTGCATTCTCCCCCTTGTGGGCACCTATTGTTGTTTGTGCACAACTAGTGACATATTATATTTGTGAACCTCCTAAAAATTCATTAGTGCTCTCTTGAAAAGTCACTAATAAAATAAGTGAAAATAAAGACACTATATTGAAAAAACGGAGCATAGCATTAAAATCATAGCATTGAACTAGTGCATTGCATAGAAAAATTACTACATTAAAAATAAAACATTGTATTGAAAGAAATGCAATAACTTTTAAAGGAAAGTATTACTTATAAGTGTTACATACACAAAGTATTGAGAAGTAAGATAAAATATATGCACTGTATAGAAAAAGATGTGATTATTGTTCACACTAAAGTAAATTTCACAAACGATCGTTCAACTTTACATATTTTTTAATTGTTATTGACTTTAGTTTGTAATTACATGGTCATCGAACTTGAAAATATTTTTAGACATAGTCGTTTTGACCGACTACCACTTATCGTCAATTTGTAGGTTAAATCGCTTACGTGGATGTCAAAAATATATATTTCTCTCCATCACGTCAATATTCTCTCCTACGTGGCAAAATAAATTAATAAAAAAATCTAAGAAAAGAAGGAAACAATCTTTGAACACAAGTTGTCGCACTTTTGCGGAAAGTGAAAATGACAAGGAGGGGGGAGGGGTTCGTCGCCCTCATCCTCCTCTCTTCTTTACATGCCACAGAGGAGAGAGAGACTCTCCTACGTGGTAAAATAAATTAATAACAAATCTAAGAAAAGAAGAAAACAACCTTTGAACATGGTTTTGTCGCACCTTTTGTGGAAAGTGAAAACCTACCTCCTCCTCTCTTCTTTACATGCCATAGAGGAGAGAGAGGAGGAGGGGGTGGCGGCCCCCTCCGATGAAAAAAGGGGGAGATGGGGCACCCCTTCCGGTGAAAAAGGGGTACCCTTATCTCCATTGCACGCGCATAGGGCAGAGGGGAGGGGACAATGCCCCCTTCTCTTGAAGCGACTCAGAGGAAATTCTTTGTCAATTGAATGTTTGAGGGGGTATGTGTTACACTCAAATTGGTTCCTTTATCAAAGAGAACTCCTTGCATCCTCGTCGGCGTATAGATTCCATCAAGGTATAAAGTGGATGTAGCCATTGAAGCTACTGACCCTTTTACCTACTTGGGTTGGTCCAACTGTCTTGTCTCCCCCTTGTGGGAGTGCCCCTCCTCTCTTCTTAGCATTGCCAATTTTTTATTTATTTATTTTTGCCACATAGGATAGAGCAAATGTGGTGTGCATGGAGGAGAGATAAATACGTGTGTAGCAACCACATAAGAAGATAAATTGAAAAGCTGACGATAGCGGATCAATGTGATTTTGCCTGAAGATTTCACAAGTTAGATGATCATCTTGTGATCGTATTGATATAAAGGGTAAAGTTGATTAACTGCTTATGAAATTACATTAGTATTTAATCCTCTCATGTTGCCCTATGAAAAGTATGATAATTGTTGACCTTCAACTATTCCTCAAGTTTGGTCTCACTGTCTAAAGATAATATTTATGATTAACCTTGAATTATTTATTCATTGCTTAACCTTATTTTATTAAGATAATATTTCTTATCGACATTGTACTATGATTCATCCTATAAAAAAGTTTCGTATGTGTAATAATAAACTTAATTTTGTTATAACATTATAAGGATATTAATATTTTTTTCAAAAGGACCATATAATGCATCTTTAATATTACTAGTACACTAAAACCGTGTAATTTAAAATAAAAAATTTACTATAGCACTTTTATTTCGGTATTTAATTTTTAAATTAAAATTATTAATAATTTTATTTATACATCTCCTTAATCTCTTTTTTATTAAATTATAAAAGCAAACATACTTGTATCATAAAAAAGAATAATTTAATTGAACTAAAACGAGAACATAAATGTTTTATTGATGAGGATGAAAAACAAATAACATTTAGAAGAAAGTTAAGAATCAACGATGACATGCGATTTACATTCTTGTATACATGCAGAATAATATTTTAGTTATAAGTAATATATATTTTATTTTCAAATCATATTGAATCATATAAAAATTAATTTACATGTTAAAAGATGAATTTAATCAAACAATGGAATATGTCTTATTTATATGGTTAAGAGAAAATAATATTGAGACAAAGATGTAAAATATTAGTCTATTAGTAATCAAAGATGAAATGTGATATTTATAAATCAAGGAGAAATACAAATCAAACAATTTTAGAAAGCAGAATTATTTGAAATTATATAATCACCCACTAAAAAATTATACGTTGATGGAATTAAATTATAATTTTTCTCCTTTAACCTTTGAATCCTACCTAAAAATATATTTTTAAACCCCAGTTTTAGAAATGTGTATGGGTTTGCTCATGATCCACTTTGACTATTCATTGTTGAGACACTCAGCAGAAAATGAATCATATCCCTCACCAGCAGAAGCCGGCTTGCCGTTGTCATAGAGCAGGATGTAGGCAGGAGATGTTGCAATACTCGAGATACGCAACGTTGTCAACTTATTATTGACAGCCTTTGGCCATTTACAACAATACTTGAAGAACTCATAACAAAGACACTTTTATCAACCGAGTAAATTGGGAAGACGAGATAGTTAATTTGCATCAAAACAATGAGACGAAGCCTTGTTTACATAAATATACATGCATATGCACAACACATCAAATAACTTCACTCAAGTTACCACGATCATTCTTCATACTGCACAAATGAAGCAAATGGAAAGTTAGCCACAGCAGTTATAGTTAAAAACGGCAAATGTTTACGTCCAAAATGCACGTAGTAGGTTGTGAGCAGTAAACATACACAAGTTCAGAAACAAACCATTATAAAAATGTCCTGGAGATATTAGTTTGTTTTGATGGCATGTTCTGCAATTTTTATTCTTTCATATTATGAGTGGAATCACAGGAAACATTTCACGCTTCTCTCTTTTTTTAGATATATATTTCATTCTTCAATTTCCAGGAGACATAATATTTTTCTTCATTTTCCGTCATAAACAGTCACTAGTACACGTGTCAGCTTGACTTCTACTAAAAGCTATTGACATTATGTTCATCAAGACCTTTGCAAGCATAGATTTTGAGACATGCCTTTATCATTGGGCTAATATAATCAATAGCTTATTGTCACAAAATTTATCAGCCTATTTTTCCTAATTTATATGAACACGAATCATTTTCCTGAAACAGAGGTCTATAGGAAACCCACCCAAAAAAAGGAAATAAACAATAAATATGAATCTTCATGCATATTCAAATAAACACACACATAAACTACAGATATAAATAGATCTATGTACCATCACATACAGAGAAAACAAAGAATGCTTTTCTTCAATTTTAATACCCTTAAACAATCTCTTTACTGCTGAAACTGAACTTATGATGCCATTATAATATACGTTTGCAATGGAGGGCCCCAGTGTAACATATAAATGGATGTAAATGAGTGATAGTTTATGAATTTAAGTAACTGACAGGAATGGAAAATATTTATAGGACTGATTTGTTGCTAGGAATATATATCCTGATTATAAGTAACTGAAAATCAACCATTTGAAGCTCGTATATTTATTGATAATTTTTTTTTCTTCAGGCTTCTCTAATCAGTGGATTGAGAGATTGCATTGGTGTCTCAAAGATATTCTTATATCAGAAGAAAAAAATATTTCTAGTCATCCAAGTTAAGACGAATAAAATCAAAATGTTAATTGATTCCTCAATAGAATTCATGTTAAACATCACGAGGAAAGACCCAGACTTGAAGGAAAACGCCTTAAATCTGTAAAAAAGATGCAGACATCTTTGTATAAGTAGAAGCTGATATTCAATCTTCTTTGTGTAGGAGGGTTGAATTTGTGGTTTTCACAAAAGACTTTTGAGGGGTAAAAGGACGGGTAGAAAAGGAAGCAATATTATCATGTAATTAATTAACTTATGTACTTTCAAGTTGATAGACAACTTGATAAAGTGAGAAATTAGCTCCTCGATAAATTCAAGAGTACTTCCAAGTTCCAACTACATCTAATTCCTAGATTAAGTACTCAATCTAACTTTGGGAAGTGTGTTAATTACCTATCTTCTATAATACCATCCAGCATGAAGTCCCCTTATTGGACTTTATCTCTAAATTGCTAAACTTCGTCACTCACTGTGCCCACATTTAGGAATTTAGTTGATATGCCAAATCCCTGGGATTATGATGTAAACCCAAGGTACTTAAAAACAATAGGTAAAGAACCAATACACCATACTTGAGTTCACAGACTCTTAAATGGAAAATCTATGGGATTTTATAGTTGTGAGATGGACGATAAATAGCAAAAGGATAGAAGAAATAACATCAGAAAAGAGGAACCAAATAGTAGGAAGAAACCAACTTCCATTATAATCATGAAGGTGCTGTTTGGTTAAGGAGTAGTTATTCAAGGAATAAACATATTTATTCTGATGGATTAGTTATTGTTTGGGAGTTTGAACCAAGAATAAGCAATCCTTGCAAAAGGTGGAATTGCTTATCTCTAAAAATATTATTCATCAGAATATCTTTTTTATTAATAGCAAAATTACCCTTATTGTTCTGTGTGAAAAGCACCTTGTTTGGTAGAATAAGATAGAATAAACCTTGTTTGCTGAGTGCAACAGATGCACTATCTAAAAGCATCCATTTCTTCCCTCTTCTTGTAACTGATGGTATTTGTCATCGCTACCTATAACCCAGACCTTCCATTTCGAAGCCATCGTCGTCATTCCTTTCCTCCAGCTTTGGCCATCCAAACGTCATCATTTTTTTTACTTTACTTTTATGCATGAAGGCCGAGTAAGAAATGGTAGACAAACAGCAAGCTAATGACATCCACGGCATGAGAGGCACTCTCCATAACTTTGATGCCCAAACCACCACAAGTAGAACGTCGATAGGAAACACACGAGCCCGTTACCACATAGCCGATCCACCGTGCTTGTTCGACGCCTAGTAGCTTACTGTTCCGGTCGGCTGTGGAGGAGGTCTCCCAATTGACACAGTTGTAGCGGACAAGAAGCACCAAGAGGACTAGTCACTAGCATGAATATGAAGAGATCGAGGAAGGAGAATGGGGAGGTCGGTGACGAAATCGATGATGGAGATGGCACATCCATATTGTTGAGACGGAGAAGTCAACGAGATCTGGCAGAGAGAGAGATAGAGAGAGAGCGAGCGATGGAGAAGGAAGAGAGAAACAGAGACAGGCCAGGGATGGGAAAAAGTTGGGCTAGATAAAAAATTATTAAAAAAAGTTAAAAGCAAGTTAAAAAAATAAAAAAGAAAAAAATTGCGGTCAGGATCATATCTGCAAAATCTAACAGACGAAGTTTGTAGTCCGGATGGTGCTGCCAAGACTTTAACTTTTATGTATTAGACATCTTTTATGATAAGAGTATTTTTTTATTAAGTTGAGCATTTTTCTGTCATGCTTTTATGCAAATTAGGCTCTTTATGTTTGATGAAATATTTGTGGAAATGTATAATCATACTCGTTACGTGTTTTGCATTTTTTTCTTTACTTGCAAATTATATTGTTTATGTTTAATGATTTTTTAATGCATCTTATAATGCATACTTGTTACATGTTATATTTTTTTCTTTAATTGTTAGGTTGATCAATGTCAGAAAAAGATTGTAATGAAATTGAAAGTTCAACGAAGGAATGTCACTTGAAATGGACTCCATGCATGGATGACGTATTGCTTGATGCATTTGTTCATGAGTATCAAATGGGCAATAAGGTTAAAGGAACATTCACACCCCAACCTATTGAAACATAGTGACTGAGGTTAGCAAAAAGCTAAATAAGAAATCTACCAAAGAAAATATTCGAAATTGATGGAAGACTTCAAAGACAAACTTTTCAAAATGTTATGATCTTATCAAGACCGGATTAAGTGGATTGGGTGGAATCCAATTACCAAAATGTTGATAGTTGAGCTTGAAGAATGAGAAAAAATGATTGAGGTTAGGTATATTTTACTTTCAAGTGTATAATGTTTTTGTTTTATTATAATGTGTGTTTAATTTTAAAAAAAATAGGCTCATCCTAAAGCAAAAGGACTGAAGAATAAGCAAATTGAGAATTATGATAAGTTGATGCTCTTGTATGGGAATGACAGAGTTACATGACAACATGCAGAAACTCCCAAAGTCAATCATCTACACTCCAAGAAGAACTCATGGAAACCATTAATGGTACTGATAATCTTGTCAATCAAATAGCCGTCCTTTCCTCTCTCCCAAAAAAAAAATCTTGTCAATCAAAATGAGATCACCCTTGGGAATTTTGATACTGCTTTCACTACTGGTACTATGGATGATAGAACGGGGGAGGAAACACCAACTGAAATTAATAGGAGAGCTACAAAAACGAAGATTTCAAAGGAGGATTCAATTTCATTTATTAATCTCGCAATTGAAGGGATCACTAGGGCTTTAGAAAGAGGAAATGCTGCATTTATTCATGCTTTTCTAGCACCTCCATCACCTCCTATTCCCGATAGTGAAGTTTATAAAATTCTTGAAGACTTACAAATTGATGAGGCTCATCCAATGGATGTCATGTTCTTTTTTGTTGAGAATCCGAAAAAAGTTGAAGGTGATACTTGGTTGCCCAAAGGAGATGCGTAAATCTATGATCATGCGTGCAACATTTGGTTCCAGTGCTCCATAAGATGTGTCATCTTAAACGAACTTGTCAAACTAATAGTTTCTTGAGATGAACAATTATTTTTATGACTATTTTTACTTTAGCACCTTAAGATATTATCATTTTGAACAATGTTCATGTAATTGTTATCTTATTTTTCCACTCTTCTAACATTTATCTCTCATCTTCAATCTCTTATATTTGTTATTTTTAAGAGAATAAAAAGATAAAAATATTATGAAATAGAAATACAAAAGATATTAGAAGGGAAAAAATAAAGACATATAAAGAGGAAAGAGAAACAATATATGAAGAAAAAATGAGAGAAAATTTCATAAAAAAGTTTCAAGTGAAAACTCAAATAAATGTATAGCATTGTATATTTGTTAAGAGTCATAAATAATAGATATAGAATAAAGGGAAAAAGTGACTTTTATACAAACTAGTCTTCCATATTCCATATTTATAATTTTTTTATCCAAACAAGACGTGGTTTAGTTTAGTTCATCCACCACCATAATTTTTTTATTCAAACATGAGCTTAATAATAATCCACCACACTTCACTCCCTACTCCACCATCCCATCCCACCTCTCCATTAGTTAATTCTCAAACAAAGCCTAAAGCCTATTTGGTTGAGGGTGAAAAGAGGATAAAGGAGGGGAAGGAAAATGAGGTTAATAGTTTAACCTCATTCCGTTATAATTTTAACGGAGAGGAATGTCTCCTCCATTTACCTTCATTCTCCTCCGTTATATTTAAAATTGGAAGTGCAGTTTAAATATTTCTTTCCCCTCTTTTACACCCTAATTTGGGGTTGAAAAAAAAGACTTTTGGAGGGGAATGGAGGTAAATGGAGGGAATATTCCCCTCCGTTAAAAATAAAATCAAACGAGGTTAACCAATTAACCTCCTTTCCCTTCCCCTCCTTTACCCTTATTTTACCTCTAACCAAACAGATCGTTGAACCAAATAGACCTAAGTGAAATGATCATGAAAGCATCATTTATATACTCATCTAAAACAAATCTAAATTGAGGAAATGAAACAAAGAGATTATTCTACTAAGGCACTGAACTATGGTCAAACAATTCCTAAATCCAACTTTAGTAAGTCAGAAATTGCACAGAAATTAGCTTTATCGAACCCTTCAAATTCAATGGTAAAAATAAAAAAAAAACTACTTTTCAAACAAATTCATAACATTATGATCAATATAGAACAGATAAAGTAGAATGTCAAAGATTGAAAGAATTCTAAAGAAACCTGATTGGCTTACATTTTCACATATTTGTTCCATTCCTCATATTCAAACCTGTTAACCCATCTGCCACTGCAAGAATGACAAGAACATCGTTATCTTCCATGAAAAATTCTTTTTGTCTTCTTTTTTACTAGACACATTTACGAGAAATTAACGCCGCAGAAGAGAAAACGCACCCTGAGAACCGGCTCCCCTCTGTCGGAAGAAGCCACGGACTGCTTCGCCGCAGCAGCCATCTGCGCCCGTGCCGCTCTGCCGGCAGCCGACTTATCGAACTGCTCCTGCCTGCAAAGTTACACCCATGGGATCACCTTTCACCAGAAATAGCATAAAGTCGGAGAAAGAGCGATCGTCAAGTTGAAATAACACAATTGAACGAAAGGACAGACGTAGGAATCAAAAGAAACATCAAGAACAAAAAATTGCCTCTTTTGGGCGGCCTCTGCGGCCCTGGCGCGGGCTTCTTGGGACTCGATGCGGTCGGCCTCGCGCCGCTCAGCCTTGGAAGGGCCAAAGCACGAGCAGAGCCCCATCGCCTTCGCCCTCGCCGCCGCGCCCTCGTTGTGCTCTGTTCTCCTCTTGTTTCCTCTGTCCCGCCGTTTAGTTTTCCGCCTGCGTGTCGAAGGACGAGGCAGGCGGGGCTTTTGTCACCCCAGCGCAGGAGACGGAGGAGAGGGAGATGGTATACACGAACCTTTGCAGCGCTGAAACGTGCAAAGTGGTCGGATGGTCGCGAAACAAGACGACATAAGATATCTACCGTTGATGTGAACTTTGGTATTTTGCGTATTGGAAATAAAGGGTATACGGTTTTAGAATATACCGGGAATTCAACGGTCGAAGATTAAGTTGACTATCAAATAGACGACCCCGATTTGTTCATCACGATAAACAAAGATTTGGTCCGCCGGTCTTGAAACCCAACTAAAACTCGAGCGCCCTCGGGAGGCGGCGGCTCTCACGAAGACCTGACGCACTTCCGACCGCCGCCATGAGCTCCGCCAGCCGTCGGCGCCGGCGTTCGCGTGCTCTTTCACCGGCGGAGGCTGTAGACCTTGGCAAGGGCCTCTCGCTCTCCCCTCGCCTTAAGCTCCTGCTCACCTTCTTCCGCTCCGACCTCGCGGTGAAGCCCGTTGACGAGTGGAGCCTCAAGCGCGCGCTGTTCGACTTCCTCCGGTCCTCCCCGGATCCCCTTTCCCGTTCAGTCTCGGACGACGATGACCTCCTCGTTCGCCGCCGGCCAGACCTCCACAAGCGCAAGCGCGATGAGCCCGTCGCCTCCGGCACCCTCTACCTAAACGACCTATCGTTCCTCAGTATCCAAGACGACAATGAGAAGGAGGAAAACGAGGACGAAGAAATCCTAAAGAATAAGTTCTTGGAATGGCGACGATCCGTCTTGGATCGGGTCGACGGGATCGAGCTGAATCTGGAAGGCGTCAAGTTCAAGATGACGGCCAAACTTCCCGCCGGTGAAGACTACGATGAGGTCAAGAAGTCGTGGGAGGATTTCTATGCGTCGCAGTTGCTGGATGGCAGTAAGCACTACTTTATTTTGAGTTTGAAACAGATCGCCGGAAGGGAATGCTTGAAATCTGTTTGTTTTTCCAGGGAGGACAACTTATGCTAGGCGGCCGGACACCGTCGTTGTTCGTGGTATTCCTTCTCGGTGGCTTGCGGAGCCTCAGGTGTCGACCAAAGCATCCTTGCTGGTCACACATGACATCTTCTCAGTGCTTGGCAAAATCAAGTAATGCGTACTGTAACTTGTGTTTCACATTGAGTTGCCAAGTAATTCGGAAAATTTAAGCATCACGTTCCATGATTAATGTTGTGTATTAATTAGTTTAGAAATGTGGATTGCATAATTCTTACTATTTTCCTTATGGTTCATATTGTTTTTTTTTACATAAATGAAATGAGATTATTCTTTTGAAGTTGCTCTATTCTCCTATACTATCAAGGTGCTTGCAGAACATGTTTTACCTTTCTTTTTTAAGGGGGCAAAGGAAGCATGCTTTAACTTGTTGTACGGGCTTTAGGTTGCATTTTGACTCGGTTATACACACAACATAAAAACTCAGTCATACCATATAGTAGTGTTTGGTTGGGGGTTGAAAGGATAAGCTTTTATCCTGTATATTATACCCAAAGCACTATTTTATCCCAAAAGTGGCAGCTTTAGAACTGTCACTAAAAGTATTATCCCCAGTTCTGTACCTTGGGAATGACTGTCCCTGTTGGTAGATATTTTTATTCGTCAAATGCTGGACCTCTGAGTATCACTCTCACATGTGTTCTGTAGACTTAGGGTAGGTTCTTTGTATTTTGCTGTTCTGACTAAGGGCTAAGATGATGATACATTAGGACCAAATACAACATCCTCTTGAGTCTTGCTCAGAGCTAGCTTAGTTGGTTTCTTATTATTACCAATTCTTTTTGAAAAGAAAAATTGTCGGCCACCCACTTTATTGATATCTTAAAACTGCTATATGTTAATCATATGCAGATATATGTACTCTCCCATATTCTTTAACCAAAGCTCTCCCCATGCTGAGAATATCTTCCACATATGATCTCTCACCCCTGAATATGCATTCATTTTATTGTCCCCAAATGAGCCACGGTAAACACACTGAAGGGTACTCTCCATCAAGAGGAGACATAAGTATGGACGCTCTGTGTAGAAATTGAAGTTTTAGTTTGTGGACTTACTATAATGTAATAGTGCACACCATAACTATATCTCCAGGTTCATCAAAATAAATACTGAAACTCTGTTTTCTCCTAGTAAAGGTTGTTCTGAACTTCTGATACTATCATATTTCTACACCAAACAGAAAAGCATATCAAATCTTCCAAGGTAAAAGGAAAACTGGACCAGTTGAGAACTGTATTCTAACATAAAAGTTGAAGTGGTTAAATTTGTGAGGTTTGAGATCAAATTATTTAGTCTTGAAGGTGGTTATCCAAGGCCAGTTTACGATATTGCTATTATATTTTGGTTTGACTCTATAAAATTATCGGATGATGTAATTTAGCTTCTTAAAGAAAGTGTCTTTCATTGACATTGAAAATAATATAATTTTAAGGGCCCACATTTGTAATGTCAGATCTATATTGATGGATTTCTTTCATCTGGTTTTCGAGAAGGTTAGAACTTCCTATTCCATAATTTTACATTTTAGCCTCAATTTAATTTTCTTTCATGAAGTCGTTGTTATTTATTTCTCCTTTTTAAAATTCTACTTAGTGGACGTATGATATGTGAGTGGATGATACATATGCACTCTCCTTTAACATTCTTGACTTGTATCAACTAGGAATATTGATGTTGCTGATGACGATGATCTAGATACACAAGGAGAACCTAAAGAACATGTTATGGCTGGACTTAATTGCAAAGTCCGTGTTCAATTCGAGACTTATGATGACTTCTCTAATGCAATGAAAGCATTATGTGGGCGCTCCATGCAGAAGGTAGAGCTTGCCATCTGAAGTTTTAATCTGCTATATTTGTGTTCGTTTATGTTTATTGCTTTCTAGAGATGCCTAAAAAGTCTCAGATACTTCAACATTATGAAGCAAAATTCCTGAGAGCACCAATCCAAGACTAAAAGGCTGCCAAATATGAGATTAGTGGTACAGTAAAACTAGATAGCAAGCCAAAAAAAAAACATTTCCATGTGCAAGGAAATGTTGTTCTAAGAATGAAAATTTGGAGTTCATTGTAACCAGATAGAATACGAATATTAGTACAAATTAGGATTTTCAAATGTCTTATGATTCCCTTTTCTTTGGAGAGTTCAGTTATCTATCATATATGTTGAATGATGAATTTCTAGTTTGTGCTTGAAGTTGCTCAGCCTAGACTGTACAAGTAAGATATGCAAAGAAGCACAGTAGCTTTTGGAGTATGCTTTTGTGATTTGACGAAGGCATTTTCTTTCTCTCGTCTCAAACCTTTTTTTTTCTGCTTAGGGTGTATATTTAGTTGATGAAAGCAAAACTCCAGGGTAGCATTCACTTCGTAGGAGTTATAAATTCTTTCATTTTTAGTAAACCTATCATATTTATCACTGATTTTTATTTACCTTCAAAGATGAAACTTCTGATATTACTGGTTCTCGTTGTTTATCATGTTGTGCAGCAAGGTTCTCGGCTCAAAGTGGATTATCAAGTAACGTGGGACAGATATGATTCCCGGAGTGTGCAACAGAAGCCCGTCAGAGCTCATGGGGAAGAAAGGGGCACAAGTGGATATTCACTAGCAGGAAAGTTGCAAAATGAGACTAGTAGATATGAGCCACGAATTGCATCTTTAAACTCTGATAATGCGCCACGCAAAAGATTCAGGGTAAACCTCCATCTTCAATCTAGTTATAATATGCAGTTTACATGATTTTCTGCATGCTTTTTGGGTAAAAACCATAAACAAGAATGTTGCAGGCATAGTGGAAATATGTGATGTAACACTGCTTTATGAATTACCAGATGACAAGAAAACCAACATACTACATTTTCATCATTCAAGTTTTACTTGCATCAGCATTGTCATCTTTCAGTGATATGTTTTCTTTGAGCAAAATATTCATGCCTATTAGACGGTTGCGTCTTTGATACATTATGTTATGTGCTTCTTTTTTGTCAATTTCACGTCTTCTTCCATTGTCTATATTGATTCTTTATAATCATTTTGTGAGCATCTCACGCAGGACTAAGCTATGCACATCTCGGAGGCAAGTTCGTAATCTTGCAGATGCACAAATATATCCTGGAAAACTGCTGATGTTACCAGGTTAAGCCATTTTTATTTAGTGGTTTACTGACTGCTTGATTTTAACGTACAGCTGGTCCTAGCATAGCATTGATTTATGTATGTAGTTGGAAGAATTGCTGGAAAAAGTTGTGTCGATCCAGGGCACATATTTAAGTGACATCAAAGCTCATCTTGTTCTGATAAAGAAACATGCTGGAACTTTGAAGTTAAAATTTATGTCACTTCATCTTCAGGCGGATTCTTATGGAATGTTTTTATTTTAGTTTTTTGTTGGTATTCTGAGCTATGTGATATATGACTATTTGAACTGTACCAATGGAGTACTAATGTGTTTGGTGGCACAGGGAAGATGCGGATATGCTTCCTTAATAGCCAAAGCTGATAACAAACTTGCTTAATGTATCAAACTGCATGCTGACAGTTGCAGCAGTATAAAATGTTTATGCCTGCCAACTTGAACAGGAGGAATATGTGAAGTTCTATCTTGAACTCTCTATAATTTAATATTATATCCTATCGAAGAAACGTGATAAAAGAAATAGGAGAAATGAGAGCCCACTTTGTAGGATTTAAACTGTGTAGATTTTAGTATCCGTGATAAAATGTGTCAGAAACCTTGACACACAAAATTTTGACTCCTCCCGTGGATGTTAATAGCTCGAAACAGGCTACATAATCTATTGAGCTGATCAGAATCCAAAGTTTCAAAAGATGGCCTACTGTTTCACTCAGACAGCTCTGATGAGAGTGATCAAAAACCTTTATAACAAATCAAAAGGAAAAGTACGGAAAAGATTTCTTCTTTTTATAGAGAAGAAAGAAAAAGAAAATATCTGTTCACAAGCTGACCTTAATGATTGCTTAAATGGAATAAATGACAGGGTGGTCGGACCCAGGTAGAATAAAGGCTGACAAACGTAAAGATTTAAATTTTTAGGTCGACTTGAATTTATCTAAATACAAAGGTTAGCACATAAAACAAATAAAAGGCGTTTATTTCGGTTAAAAAGAATAAGTGAAGAAGGACGAAGTTATTTTAAGCTTCAACGAACTATAGATAGTTTGGATTCAACGAAGTTTTTTTTTTTTTTTGAAAAACCGAGTTGAATGATCGAGTCGGGCCGGATCAATGCTCGGCTCTACCATCGCCGTTAGTTTGCTTCAACATATTTATTGGCCTCATCGAAAATATCACGCCATAAAAAAGAAATGGATTATTGTGAAAAAAATATTCATATATCAAACTTTATTTTATCTCGTTGTTGTGGTGGTCGTTGCTGTTGGGTGACAGCTTAAGGCACATCCACCACCATATGATACAAAAATATGTAAGAAAAATAAGATGATGCCCAAACTTTAAGCATTGTCGTCGTAGTGGGCATTGGACAGAGCACGGAAGCTGGCGTCAGGTTGGCATTGAGGGCCCTCCCTCACAGATCGAGGAGTTGTGCCAACTAGGCAAAGCTACCATCAAGTCAATAATCTATATAAGATCCATTAACAGCACAAGGAATAAATTGTGTATTTTTCTATACATATTCAACGTCATCAATACTAATTATTGAAATATAACGCAAAAATCTATTGATTTTCATAATTGATCTTAAAATTTATAATGATCCATATGTATATAGCAAAAAAAATATTGGACACAATTCTTAACCCTAAGATCAATCATACTACCAGAGTCGAGTATTAAATAAGACGCGACTTAGCCCGATTTAGCAAGGACATGAATGATATCAAATTAATTTATTATTATTTAAATATATATAGGAACAAGGGCATGGTGCAATGACTCATCTCTCGATTTGAGTATCGAAAGATTTCGATATCGAATCCCATCAATGAGACTTATGTACTTTTTTATTTTTAACATTTGTTTTATGTATTAGACCATGAGCCTCTCTTTATAATCGAAAAAAATAAATTTATATAATAAATTAGTTATGTATATTATAAAATTAAAAAGATATTATATTGTAAACTTACAATGTCCATCTTAGCCTTAATAATGATAAACGAATAAAAATAAGGATGAAATCTGTTTTAAGTGTAAACTCAATATTAACTTTTAAATGGAGTTTAAAATACTCTATTGGCCAATCAAGGATGATTGGTATAGATGGTTAGCGGATTTGTGTCTCAGGTTCAGGGACGAGGGAGTTAGTAGCCCCGAGTTTGAACCCCGGAGTCGCACTTTAGCCAAGATTTATCTTAGTACTTTCGTCCGAACACCGGATTAGTCAGGTGCTAGTAGCACTGGACACCGATGAATAGTCGCCGAAACTCTATTGACCTTTTTTTTTAAATAATAATAATAATAATAATAATAATAATAATAATAAATTTGTTAGGCACAATATGATATGACACACACGTGAGAATCTCGACATGATATAGGAATGTCAGTGACGGAAAATGCATGATATTTATATTTTCTTTAAGCACGAATACTCATCCGTTATTACATTGCCTGTAATATATTTTTTCTACAAAAAATATATGAGGGTGAGAACTAAGGAAACATCACAAGGACATGTAGAAAGATTATTTTACTCATAAGGACCTAATTGGAAATAAGATGAACTCTTAATTGAGTTAGAGGAATTAATTGTAAGGGGTCAAAGCTTCACAAAACACTCTTGTCCCTCTTTAACTAAAGAATCCAAAGCTTTTTATAACCCTGTTTCTTTCAAATTACTTGTAGTCCTTGACCCAAGCAATTCATGTAGCCGACACAAAGGAGGAGAAGGTCATTGAAACCAATCACAGCTAATTTACAATCTTCAACATTCTTTAAATTTTGATGGGTTAAAATACATACACACACACACACACATATATATATATATACTTAATTAATCTAGGATTTATTTGGTTCAACAAATAGAGAAAGGAAAATTAGAGAAAGGAGATGAAAGAAAATAGAGGTAAAAAAATTAATCTTATTTGACTGATATACATAAAGAGAATTTTTTATTGAATAAATATATATGTTTATATATTTAGTTACACATGTTAAATTAAAAATTATGTTTTAAATATTTTTCCCCTTCTTTCTATTCTAAATATTCTTTTCATCATAATTTAGAGTTGAAAAAGAAATAGATTCTTAGAAAGGAATGAAAATAAATGAATGAAAATATTTTCTTCATTAAAAATATAAACAAATAAAATTAATTATGAACCTACTTTCTTCTTCTGTCCTTTATCCTTCTTTCATATCCCACCAAATAAGCCCTAGGTAACGTCCCTACAACTTTATTCTTTAAATAATTTTTTTTACTCGTACTTTTTCTTGAAGTACGATTACCTCATCATAAGTCATAATGTAATAAGAGAAATAATTGCATTATAAAATCATTCGATCAAAACTTAATAATTAAGGGGATTTCTTCGGCAAACATAGTATAAGTTATTGCATGGGACCGAGATTAATTCACATAAGAAGTCTTGAATTATTTTCGTAAAAGTTTTGTGCACCTCTTTTTTTCTAGTTTGATTTTTCTATTAGTAGATTTATGAACTTTATTGTAATGGGAAAAGGAATTATTAATTTGTCACATGATCTAAATGCTCAAGGACGGAGAGTATGACGGCGTGCAATAATTATTTTGTCGGCGAAAAAATAGTATAGCTCTCCTTTATAAAAACTAAAAAGATTAATTACATTTTTCTCCCTCGAACTATAGCATATAACCAATCTAACCTTGAATTATATTATTATTCATTTTGCATCCTTAAACTTTTCGAATAGTGATATTTAACTTCAAAAAATAGATATCATTATATTTTATATTATTTTTAATTTTCTAAATTATTTAATTACTATTTTAACCATGTTAAATTATTATTTTTAAATTTTTATCTGATAATATAAATTTTCTTGGAATTCTAAATATATTTAAGATCCAATTTTAATTTGTCTATGTTTAAACATTATTTTTTTACTTCAAAATATTTTTCGAATTCAATTTTATTTTTTTAATCCAATTGCAAAATTTTTCTTTTTATATTCTTTAACAAGACTAAGACTATTTATCTTTGATCAATTAATCTAAGAAGGATAAAATAAAAATTTAATAATTTAAAAATAAATAAAATAATAGAAAGAATATCAAACTTTATTTTTGGAGTTAAATATCACTATTAAGTAAGTTTAAGGGTGTTAAGCGGATAATAATATAATTGGGGGGTTATGTTGATAGATATGTCATAGTTTAAGGGAGAAAACCGGAAATAACCCAAACTAAAAATACTAATAAAAGAGGAAAATAAAGAAAAGTAAATGGAAATGGGATAAACTAATTAAACTTAGTGCGTGAACTATCTTTTATCTTTACATGATAATAATACACTAATCTGTCTTGTAAAAGGAATAGCGAGTTCAATTATGTCCATGACCATGAGAAAAAATGAATTAATTATTATTAACCACTTTTTATAATCTTATTTATTCACCTAATGGGCACTTCCGAGATTTTTATGGGCAATAAAATAATGTGATATGGGATTGATTTGAATGGTCATATACACGAGCTAAAATGACAAATTTGATTAAAAAAAAACAAATGTCGAGTTCCAATTCATCTTCCAAGTGAAATAATAAACAAATTAATTATATTTTTCGATTGGAAAACAAATTAATCTAAATTGATTTATTGAAAGATCAGTTTGTACACGCCGTCGTCTCTGACTCAGTCTGTCCACAATGAAAGGTATTATGGACCAAGTCCTGTGAGGCTGCAATTTATTTATGCTGTGAATACTTTTCTTTTCAATTATCATCCAAAAATCTGTGAATTTTCTTTTCAGTTGTCATATCAAATAAGAACTTTGATTAATTTTATTTATTTCATATATCAGATATAACTTCAATGACGAAAAGTTAGTTTTGAAATTTGTACTTAAACGGATGATAAAAATTATTTATGTTTTTAATAGCAACAAAGAGAAAGAGATTGACATGCCAACAAGGATGAAAATTATTCCAGAAGCACCCAAGTAAAGAATTTGAAGAATTCAACCATCCACTATTTAATTTCTCATCAACTACTTGAATTTTAATTATTCTTTAATCTCTAGTAAATCACTTAATTGGATTTGTTTCTCCTGTTTAAGTTCACATAAGAGAGTAGCTATAAATGCTTCAAGGAGATTAAAAAATTCAATATTTCTTAATGTGAATCCCGGTATCCAATAAGTTTACTAGCCCAATTCAAAACAATACATAATTTCCGTAATTGAACAGAAATCAGATTGGATCCAATCCATTAGTCGTTTGCATCAATAATTTTTTCTCTTCATGCAACAAACAATATAAAAATCCAAGTCCAATTACAAAGTGAGAAGTCAAGTAGGGGTTGGACATGGTCTTGATTGTATATAATTGAGCTAATAATGGAGAGTGAATTTCATTTTAATTTTTTATTACCAAAAAGACTCATTAATCCAATAAAAGAAATAAATAAATAAAATACAAATACAAATACAGTAAGAAATAAAATTAAGAATTTTTAATTTACGTGCCGAGGTGTAGCATATTGTAATCTTGTTTCAATTTTTCTATTTTGTAATAAAATTAGATTCATTATAATCGAAAATTAAATTGAACTTAGAATGATATGATAACATTGCAAACACACACCCGGAGTAAAAACAGCTACTGAGTCAGATTAGTTAACAGGGTCATTGGCCACGGGGACAAAACTCTTTCTCTCTCACACACATGGGCGGAGTCAAATACACGATTAAATTTTTATAATAATAATTTATTTTTAATTATATTTATTATTAACTAGATGAAAATATCAACACACAATCATTAAAAGGAATTGTGAAAAAAGAAAGAACTATCGATCTAAGTTTAAATTCTATTTCATTTTGGTCAAAATTTATCTTCACCGGACTAATACTAATAGCTCTAAATATAAATGAATTCTAAATCTTGATAGAAGAAAGAGTTCTAATTTAACTCCTCCTATCTTCTCATTTTTTATGCTTATTATACCTTTTTTTATTTATTTTATTATAACGTAACTCACTTTTACTCATATTTATATAAATATTAGTATAAATATGTACTCATATGTTCTTACAATCAAACCTACGTAAAAAATATAAAAGGTTCGACACTTCTTATCTTCTTATCTTAAAAATAAAATATATGAACAAATGGAGATGAACGTAGGGTTGGAGTGGTAAACGAATCCTTCTCGATTAAGCAGGTCTCAAATTCAAAATCTGTAGATGCAAAAAAATTTGTTGAAAGCTTCACTTGCCACATACGCGCAACTCGGGACGACACCAAATTAGTCGATGCTATGGTGGGTCGGACCCAACCTGTGAACAGACTGCACTACTACATTGCGTGTGAGTTGATGAATCGATACCGCTTCTCAAATATTATGGTGGCAATAAAAAAAATAAAAAATAAAATATATGTGTAGTTCTGTATATTATAAATATGTCTCATTTTTATTTACATTTACGTCCAAGTCCATATTACCAAACCTAAACTCGTTGCCCTCGTAGCTTAATGAGTAATTTCCAAGCCTTCTTATATTAACGAACAATTTCCTGGCTCCGCCAATGCTCTGTTTCCTCCTACCCACCGCCACCATTCTCTCTCCTCTGCATCTATCTCCTAGCGTACTACATAATTTACCAGTTACCACCACCCCCCATCCCCCTTCCCTTTCTATTGCTTCTCCTCTCAGCAATCGCCCCACCACTATAACTTACCTTCCTCTCCCCCTCCCTCCCTCCTCCTCCTCCTCCTCCTCCTCCTCCTCCTGCTTCTGCTGCTGTAAGATGCTGATGAACGGGAGGAGCAGCAAGTATCCCTTCACCCCGTCCCAGTGGCAGGAGCTGGAACACCAGGCCCTCATCTACAACTACATGGTCTCAGGCGTCCCCGTTCCCCCCGACCTCATCCACCCCATGAGGAGAAGCTTCCTCCTGGAATCCACTGCCTTCACCTCTCCGTCCCTCGCCTTCCCTCCCCAGTCATCAAGTAAAGCTTCTTCGATCTCATGCTTCTGCTCCAGTACGTGGTTTATTATTATTATTATCATTTGCTGGTTGCTCCTGTGCAGACTGGGGCTGCTTTCAGCTGGGCTTTGGCAGGAAGGCAGAGGACCCCGAACCAGGAAGGTGCAGGAGGACGGATGGGAAGAAGTGGAGGTGCTCCAAGGAGGCCTTCCCGGACTCCAAGTACTGCGAGAGGCACATGCACAGAGGCAAGAACCGTTCAAGAAAGCCTGTGGAAATGTCTTTGGCCGCCGCCGCCGCCTACTCCTCGTCGTCCCCGTCCTCTCTGTACCCGCCGCCTCCTTCTCTCTCCATCTCGACTCCAGAGGCTTACCACCACCAGCTCATGTATCCCTACACCTCCCCTGTTGCGAGGCCTCAGCACATTGCTCCGACTTACTTGCAGCTCGACAGGGAGTCCTACTCTTCGACGTCTGACAAAGACATCAGGTTTCTGCATGCAGCTTGTCCCTATCGCCTTTCTCTGGCAGTGTTGTGTCTCGCCTCGTTTCTGACTGTTCAGGTAACAGGCATTGCAGTGCAGTGAAGGATGTTGACGGATACTGCTTCCTGTCGGAGGCTTCAGGAGGAAATGAGAGGGGGAACTCGTTGCAGTTCAGGCCGCTGGGGATGAACTCCTTGGAGCACAGCGCTTACTCCCACTGCACCACGGATCAGGAGGACAAGCAGCAGCAGCAGCAGCACTGCTTCGTTCTGGGAGCTGATTTCAAACTGGAGAAGCCCGTGAAGGTGGTGGAAGCGGAGCAGGAGACCCGAGGGCCGCTACGCCACTTCATCGACGAGTGGCCGCAGGCCAACAAGAGCTCGTGGGCGGCGAGCATGGAAGGAGACCGCACCAACCTTTCCTACCCGAAGACCCAGCTCTCCATATCCACTCCAATGGCGCACCACAACTGGTCTCTACTTCTCCATCACATTATGCTGCAGGTTTCAACTCATCCATTGGCTAATTCCATTCCTCTGATACGCCTGTTCCTTGTTTTGCAGATGAACAACTCCAAGCTGCGGTCATCTTGGTGATCAGGTCTCTGTCTGCGTTGCCATTTGTTTGTTCTTTCTCTCTCTTTGCCATCGATCCGACTGTAGAGAACGTGTTCCCTGTGTGCTTGCTCTATTTCAATTGTTTCCTCTTATCTCTAATGACTGCTGAAGATGCCATTATTACCAGTACAATGCTCTCTCTTCTCTGTGACCTTCTTCTTAATATAAACCATGAGATTTCCTGGTCGACCCTGCAAAGAACTGGGAACGCATTAACTTCTAATCTAAAAGTTTGCATTGTGATGTATTATATATCTCTGTAACCTCAAACAGAGGCAAATTGTTGTATAGGAACATGAACAGTGTACATGAATGGTTGCTGTCAGTGTGGTATGGATGGTGGTGGTGGCGGTGGTGGATCCACGACACATTTTTTCCGATTACTGACATTGGTAAGATCTTTAAACTCAACCCCTGACAGTGGGGCAAATTTCACAGGTGTGTGTTGTGTTTGCATTCGAACTGCGAATTTGTCACTGTCAGGCGAATAGGGGGAAACTTTTTTCAGAACCATGCAATTGTAAACACACACACACACACGTAGCAGAATTAGAGCTCTTTAAACAGTTACTATCAAAAGCTCACTGCCAAACTCAATCGGACTTCTGGCAGAAGAAACAATTAATCACGTTTCACAGATGATCTATGAAGTAATTTTGCTGAAGTAGGATCCTATGAAACAAAATGTTAAAGAGTTCAGACTTCTTATCGAAGGAAAATTCAAGAACACAAATAGAAGATCACCTAGAAAAATTCAGAAAAAATAAAGGACACATATAGATTTATCCATATTCATCTTTGAATTAGAGTTACGTCTTGCAAAAAGATTTTACTATTATTATTTTTCATTACAATCGCTCAACATCATGTCTATATATATATGGGCTCAAAATCCTAATAAATAGAGAATCTCTTAATTCGCATCTACGGGTCACGTTAAATAAAAACTCAAATTCATTTAGGTTTAGCGGAATCTCCATCAGGGAGCGGTGCCCCGAACCCTTCCCTTTTCCGCGTGTAAGAGTCAAATGTCGTTGGGTAATACTTCAATTCTCCTAAGCTCACGTGGACGTACTCAATGTAAAAAATAAGAGGTCCTAAAGTATTCGTCAACTCCAACACTCACTAATCTATAAAAAAAATCTTTAAGCAGACAAAAGATATAGTTTTTAAGCATTATTAATACAGTAATCGAACAGTTGAATGGCGTATCGGCGGCTCAGATTCTTACGGTGGTCCACCAAGATGTTTTTTTTTATCAGGGTTAGTTGTTGTATTGAAGGTATCCAAAGTTCCTTTCCCACCCTCAGAACATACACTATCCAAACAGTTAAACTCAAGCAAGGCATCCTCTCTCTCTCTCTCTCTCTCTCTCTCTCTCTGCATGACTGTATGAGGAAACTATTCCCGGTGATGAACAATCATCTGACAGAATATGACTGCAATCACATGTTCCAGAAAGCACACTTTATGATATGAACTCTGGAAAGTGAGGGACCTGTGTTTGACTGCAGTCTGTGTGTGTGTGTTTTGCAAGTTCTGCTGCTGTTACTGTCATCTTAATTAGTTGTCTTGCATAGTTGCATCTGATATGAATGATATCACACTATTTGCATGACAAGTATGCCAAATAAGAATTAACAAGTTGAAGTCTACCTCCATCATTCCATGCATGCATGCAACAAACTTGAACTTAAAATGGAATTATGACTACTGGTTTGAAGAACATAAATAAGATTCTGCTCAAGTGATATAAAACAAAAATGCAATAATATATTCAATCATGTGTGTACACTTGAAGAGTTTTTTGAATCACATTGGTAGCCAATGGCAGAGCTTTTATTTGATTAATAGTTGAATTGATAAATTAACTCAAATAGTTTTCGATTGAAGTAAAAGGCAAACTATGGGAACTAAAAAATACTTTGATATATAATTTCCAATGGTTTGAATAAAATATGAGAACTGAAATGTATTTATTTAATAAAAAATAAATATATGAATTAAACTGAGATATTATGATAATTATTTATTTTTAAAATAAAATTTAGCATAATATAATAAATTATTTTTAATAAGTCAATTAATTTACGTATAATAATTGCGATGAGGTAAACTAAATTTCAGAAGATAAAAAAAAAGTGAGTTACTTAATATTTTTATAATCAATATTATTCAGTTAGTTTAAAATTAATCAAAATTTGATTATATTATATTAAAGTTAAGTTACAATATATATGTTAAAGAAAAAAATAAAATAAAAGAAAGTTGTGAGAAGAGAAAGGAGGAGAAGAGAGTTTATGTCTAAGTTTTGAGCCGGCCAAGAATTTTCCAAGTCCTAATTCATTAAAACATAAATACCATGAGAAGGGAAATAATTAATATGAATCAGTAGGCTTATGGACCTCTACATCTTACGGAGGAGGAAAAGCCCAATAACAATACAGCCCAATAGAAACAGAACATGCTTCTATTTCCAAGTTGTCATTTTAGCTTAAGACATTTAGTGTCCATTTTTTGTGTCCATTTATAATCGAGATCAATTACAGAGCGACAAATATTGCAGTGTTTTTGCTTGATAGGAAGTTGTATAAATGTTCATAGATACTTACATTTTCACCACAAGGAAAGACTTATCACATGAAAAGATTGAAAATAAAAGAATAAATAAGTTTCACTAATAAAATTCGAATTCGTGACTTCTTAATATTCAAATCGAGGGGTGAGTCATTTTTTTTATTATAAAAATAATTTAAATAATTGATTATATATACTTTTGGGTGTAAACACGTAGCAAGCTCGTTATTGGCCTGTAGATTAAATAATTCATTGTATTATAGTTTCTCTGGATCGGATATTAAAGAAGTTTAATTGGTCTGTATTTGGCTTATTTTCATTATTATGTCCGAAAATTACTGATGAAAATATTTGATATAGTTGCAGAATATTACTGGGAAAATGTTTTCTTTTCATGAAACTATTGTGGTCATAATAATAGTTTCGCCTTTGTTATGTTTAATCATATCTAAAAACAAGCATATATATATATATATATATATATATATATATATATAAAGGCCTTGTTACCTTCCACAAACTTGGTCTCTGCTCTATTCCTTCCCCCCTGGGCCTTTGGAACATCCAGGGAGAGAGAGAGAGAGAGTGAGCGCGCACAATGGCGTTCCAAGGGACGACGACAAAGTGCACTGCATGCGACAAGACTGTGTACCTGGTGGACAAGCTCACCGCTGATAACAGGGTGTATCACAAGGCATGCTTTAGGTGTCACCACTGCAAAGGGACCCTGAAGGTATATCTCCTTCTTTTCCCCCATCTGATGTATGTTTCTTCTTTTGGTTCTCTTGTTTCATCTATTCTGGTCTGATTCTTCTGATCCAGTCTGCTTTCTTTGGATCTGATCTGTGAGAGAGAGAGAGAGAGAGAGAGAGAGAGAGAGAGAGATTACTGAATTAACTCCATTTTCTGCTCAGATATTTTTTTAATTGAAAAGCAAAAGGAAATATAGTTTGATCATGTTGATAAATACATTGTAAAGACTCATATTTCAGTAGCTGATTTCTCCAATAGTTATCATTTCAGTACAAGAAATATGCTTTCTTTCTCTTTTCAAGACTCCATTAGGCAACACTAAGCAGTGTAAGTAGCAGCTACTGAAGGCATATATGGATATGGACAGATAGATCTGCTTCCATTTCTTCAAAATTTGCAGCTCTCGAGTATCTAATTAATGGCATCTGATCTCATAGTGCTTCTGAAAGTTACCTCAATTGTTGGTAAAAAATTGTTTCTAGCGGGCAATATGTGAAAGAGAAAAGAATCCGTTCATCTTTCCTGCTAAGTTTTCATGCTCTTACATGTTCCTGTGTTTTGCACAGTTGGGGAACTACAACTCCTTTGAGGGTGTTCTCTACTGCAGGCCTCATTTTGATCAGCTTTTCAAGATGACTGGCAGCCTGGACAAAAGCTTCGAAGGTAATTAACTCAGCAGAATTCCTTCCACACTTAATATCCTTCGTACCACTCTGATACAGCAAATTGCCTGAAACTTGTCTTTATCAGGAACCCCGAAGGTTGTTAAGCCAGAGAAGCCTGTTGATCCAGAGGTACCAAAACTATGTTCTATATCTTTTTTTTCTCCTGAACAATTTTGGTTGCAAACAAAATAGAAGCATTTATCTCAATTATTTTGCTGTCAGATCAACTGGGTTAAAGTATCTTCCACTGTTATCTTTCACAGTCATTGCTGATCTCTGAATGGATTTGTTTTACAGGCAGCTAATAAAGTTTCCGGCGCCTTCAGGGGTACAAAAGAGAAGTGTTTTGGATGCAAGAAGACTGTTTACCCTATTGAGAGGGTAACATGTTTTTACCTCTTCCACCATCTTCTCACCCCTAAGAAGTTTTAACTATATCAGTATTTTCTACTGTCTCCACTTCCACAACTAAGTTTATGCATTTTGATCTTTGAATCACGAGTTCCTCCAATATCAGCAATTGTTCAGAAAACATTAGAAAATTTACTCATAGGATAACAGCAGCAATTGGGGAAAAAAATTGTGAAATGTGCTCAAATTAAACTAACGTATAAGCATTTTTGTTCCAAGGATAGAAACCATATGTAATTCCCCATCACTTGTGCAGGTGACTGTTAACAACACTTACTATCACAAGACCTGCTTCAAATGCACTCATGGAGGATGCGTGATCAGCCCTTCAAACTACATTGCACATGAGGGGAAGCTGTACTGCAAGCACCACCACATCCAACTCATCAAGGAGAAAGGCAACTTCAGCCAGCTCGAGAACGACCAAGAGAGGATCCTGCGGGAGGCATCGGACGCCTCAACATCGTCGTAACTGAGCTCCCTCCAGAAATTGTGCGCGTCATTTTGCAGCCTCTTTGTCTTGCTTAATTGCTTCATCTCCATGCACCCTCTGTTAGATTGGCCACTGGGGCTTGATGTGTGGGTCGTTTGAAGGTGTTTTCTTTAAGAGTTAAGTAGGGCTGTGATAAAAAAAAAATAGAACTACTACTTGGTTTGGTGTGTGGTTGGTTGTAAAATTCTTGGCTTCCTTCTGGTATTGAGATACACTTTTTGACATCTTCTCATTTTTCACATATCATTCTTCTATATTGTTTAGCAATAAAAAGCTTCACGAATACATCAAAATCTGGCACAAACAGTTTTCATTGCACAATTATGATTAATATGCAAGTCGATTTGCAAAAGATATTTTCATGCGTACAATGTCTTCATTTGATCAGGTTAAAAGTCAAAAGGTTCGAGGTTTTTGTCCCAGTTCTACTTCATGCCTCCCAGAAAAAACTATGTGAAAAGTTATTTAGGGAAGGAATCGCCATGAGTTTAATGCGTCAAATATCCCAAGGTTGGTTCAACCAGTGGCAGATTGAGCTCTGATAAAAATAAATGTTAAGATCAAATCTTTGCTAGTAGTTTTCCTAATATCAGGAAAGAAGGGTAGTGGTTTTTTTAACATCAGGAAAGACTCAAATATAAAATGGCAAATGTTCATAAAAAAATATAATGGCAAATTAAGCAGAGCCTCTGAATCAGAAGATCGGTGTATAGCCTGGAAAAGAAAGAAAGTGCATGCGGTTTCCATGAGTGCAAAACAGCTTGTCATTTCCATTTCCAGGTCCTGATTGAGACTATAAAAGAATTATTGAAGGATGTAGGTGAAGGCTTTTGTCACAAGATTCTTAGCAACTCATAAGTTGACGTGAATGCATGGATAGATACAGATGTAACACCAATCATTCACCCATTGATATACTATATAAAAAAGAATGCTTCAATCACTTTCCCTTGCACGGTTCACATGTGATTTCATCTGAGACTAATGGGCTTCACCAAATTATACACAGCATGTTCAACAGAAAATCCATGCAACAAAACTAAGAATATGTCATGTTAAGTACAAAATGAAAATATCTGATTCACTAGCTTGGAGGAAAGTAACGAGTGTACCTTTACCTTGAATATAAAGAGGGTAAGAAAATAGTTGGCAAAAGATAACTCATGCGCTTGGAGGGGTATACTGTAAATGAAGTCTTGACTGAGTTAACAGTTTTTTTCTAGAAGGTGACTGAGTTAACAGTTCAACCTTCTTTTTACCTTTTCATAATTCAGTTTCTATTTGGTGCATATCGCACTCGCATCCTTTATTGTGTCTGTTTTTGGCTTTCAGATAGGAAAATGGCTATTGTGTTCCATAACTTCATATTTTCTTCTTACATTATTTCTTGAGATTGATAATCAGTACTCAATTTTGAGATTCACTTGGATAGAAACAAACTGTATATTTTTAAGATAGTAGGTTACAATTGCATGTTTTCCTTGATTTCAGATAATGAGAACCCATTAAATTAACGTCTAGCATTGTATTCGGATGTGAAATCTGTACTCGTGGCTTAAATTAGGTAAGCAATTTGTGCAGAATATATGGAGAAAACGAAATAAACTGCAAAGTACAAAATGTTTAAGAACCATAGATTTATTTAAATATCATACAAGTATGTCTTCGATAGTGCAGGAGGCTGCCTTATTTGATTTACAAGATCACCCAGAGAGTGAACATATAAATGGATTATAAGCTAGAATTATTGCACAAATACTCGACAGTATCAAGGAGAGAACCATTTAAACTGATATGCTTCAGGTCAATGATATAGTTATTGCGGAGAAATCCAAACCCGAAAGTCCCGTCATCGTACTCCCATATCCTACCTTCCACATTTCTCGGATCGCCCGAAGAGCCTGGAATCACCAAGTCATAGCTAGAGTTGATACAGAGAATGTGCGAGACAACTTGGCTCGCCAAGATTCTCCGATTCGAAGCAACAGGATGAATATGATCACGGACCACATACAGGTCCCCTTCTTCTCGAGGAAATGGGGGCTCAATAAAGGTGGCATTGGAAGTCCAGAAGACCGGGGAATAGCCGGAGAATTGTTCCCCTGCTTCACCCACCCTTCTACAAGTTATTCCACCAACATCATCATAGGCAACGAGATAGAATTCCAGGACCATGTCATCCGAAATACCCTATTGGAGGCAGTACTTATTATTGAGAGATGTATGCATTGTTTTTTAACCGACGAGTGATGAACAGCCATACAAAAAGGTAGCAAATGTAAAATGTAAAGGAAGACATTTTGTCAAACACAAAATTAGCAAGCGGGAGAGAAGCAAGCACCTTCCACAAGCCCTGCAGTGGGCGCTGGGGAGTCGGACAACTGTTCACGATCTTGACGAAATGCTCAGCCTCCCAAAGCCGCTGCCTCCCAAGTCGCTCCCTTTCCTTCTTTCGCTGTCTTCTCAAGGACTTATCTCCGCTGGGGCTCGTCCGGTTTGCCAAGTATTGATAGATTTCCGACATCAGCCGGTCCGGTGGGGACGTGCTCTCAATGGTCATCAAATCCTCCGACGAACCATAACAACCCCGGGCGTCGATGTAGAAGCTCCGGTTCTCTTCAACAACGAAATGGTTGCAACCCATGAAACTGACCGTCACCGGAACCAATTCGGAGGTCGAAGACGATCCCACGAGATCGCCAGCAACATTGGGGGTCTCCGCCCCGTCAATAGGATGAAGGAAGCTGACGGGCTCACCGTGGGGAGAGAGGCCGAGCCAGATGAAGGGAATCTTAAGGACGCCGTACCCGTCGCCGGAGGAAGGCGGGGAGGGGGACACTCGGGAAGCCGTTATGTAAGAGGGTCCCCATTCGAATAAGACGAGCGTCGGAGTTCCCGGGGAACCGTGGCCGATGCGGCGCCAGAATCCGATGAGATTCTCCCAGCGGTCGAGCGCCTTGTACAGGCGGGCGAACAGGGAGCCCCCGCGACAAGAGGAGCCAGTGGACGCAGCAGCGGCGCCGCCCTCGTCGGATGCTGCGGCAGAGGGTATCCAGGAACCGAGGCTTGTCTTGGAGCCCCAGCGACGGTGGCACATGGCGAACCAGAGCGGTAAGCTTCCGGACGCAGACGCACTGCACAGGGAAGCGAAGCGGCGGGAGGTGCAAGCGAAAGCTGAGATCTCCACAGAGATCTCCACCGGGGAGAGAAAGGAGAGGATGTTGATCTGCACGTCCTCCGGGAAGTCCGCGAACGACATCTCCGGATGCAGCAGCGGTGGCGACGCCATGGCGCTAAGGGGCGCTTACGTATGCTGCGGCAGCGGCGGCGGCGGCGGGGAGGGAGGCTCGACGGACGGCTGTTTGGTGGAACGGCGACACGTTATTTTCTGGTGGTTCGTGGCCACTCTTTGACGGGCACAGCATATTCGAGTCGGTTTGGTCCGGATTCCAAATGGACCAGGCCCAATTACATTATTTTTACAACCTTTCCAGGATTTAGGGCATGATTAGAGGCTTAATAAAAAAAATTAAATAATTTTTTAAATTAAGACTTTTTTAAAATATTTTACTTTGGCTAATAAATCCTTGAACGAAAAAAAAAACTTGAGCTTGATAGCATGAACTTTGTTGAAGAAATTGTTATACCATGATGCATATGTTAAAATGAGTTGTGGCATTGCACGATTTATGGCATCACAATATATATCTGTTTCTTTTTTCCCATTTTAAAACTTGACTTTCGACCTACTAACAATAAAATGAAAGATAACTGTAAAGCCAAGTGATTATTCGCCTAAATGTTGTCACTACTAAGCCACCATTACAAATTTACAATATCAGAACTCATAGAACGCACCAATGAAACAAGATCTGAATGCACCAATTATAATATTTGGAAGAAACGATATTGTATATAGTAAATCCGACATCTTAAATCTCCCTATAATACACATGGACTATCGATCTAGTGGCTGATGTATGGAACGATTAAACTACCATTACAGGTTTACAATATAAGAACTCATAGAATGCACCAAATATATATACCAAGTAAATAAGTAGAAGATTTAACAGCAAGCACATAAGCGTCACAAGTAGTAGCATTAAAGGAAGAAAATGAAAGTCTTGGTCAAAGTAATCAGATTGGCTTCCAGTTATGTCATTGAGGAAATCATTTACACCATCTTGTGTGTCCACAATGAATGCTATGTTATGCATACAAGTAAGATGAAAAATGCTGAGTGGAACGGTAACTAAAATCTCAAACTCGTAGTTACATTCAATTATCCTATTCACTATTATTACAATATGCACAATATATCTTAGTCTACAGACCCAAATCTAAGGTGTTACTACAGACTTAACTGTAGGATCTCCTTTAGGAATGCAGAAGCCAGTAACAGGAGCTCCACCATCTCCAACCCTGCAGCAGAAACAGCATTAATTTTCTTGCTTCTGGGTGTAGAAATGTGGGATGATTCCTCGAGATTGTCACAAATGATTGCATCAGATCCATCACCAGACCAGCTTAGAGGAAGTGAGCTGCTGAGGGCAGTTTTAAGCTGGTTTGCCTCATTTACAACATCGCTCAAAGTTCCAAGTGTACCTTCTGATCGATTCAATGATGTAAGATCATTTTGCACCTTCAACACACATCATCTCAAGGTTTCAGAAAATCTTTGTAGCAAAGAAAAAAATAAAAGACAAATATAAATATAATGTTAAATGTGAAACATAAGGAGATTTGGAGATCCAATTAGCTGTAGATATAAAAGAACTACAAAGAATGGGCAAGAGCTCGCCACCTCCCGACATTCCAAAACCTACATTTGGCGGATCTTGAAATAGTTCTCATAAGCCCATCATGATAAAATATTAAGGGACAGAGTGTAATTTAAAGTAGAATTAAACCAGCAAAAGCAACTGATCTACCAGATCTCTTCAATCAACCCCAAATTTGCAGGTCAGTGCAGTGATAACAGATGATGCACTTTATGAGGCTAAGAAATCTTACGGGAGGTTATTGTCATGTCATTTTAGTCCATTGAAAATACTAATGCAAGGATATCACTAAGTAAACATGTAATGATACTGAAATGACTTATGAACTGAACTGAACTGATCAGCCCACTCAAATGATACTAAATATGAGAAAAATATAAAAAAAAGAATATGTTCCAAGGATTTAAAGCCAGCCATACCTGCCAGTTTTGACATCAAACACATAACTCACAAACTAAACGAAAAAGAAAGAGGGGGTAGCCCTCCAAACAGCATTCATCTAAGGGGACGTGGGTTCCAATTAACAAGAACAACTCCAGTAATCTACCATCTCTAATGTCCCTTTTAAAGAGGAAAAGGATGACCAGAGTTCACCAACCACCAGACTTACCCTCTCAGTCCTAGAGAGGAAAGATCAGCCTCGTGTGACTAATCCACCTTGTCAAAGAATCTGCCTCTAAGGCAAATCCACTCTCTAAGAGAAATCTGTCTGTAAGAGACTTTGGTTCAGAAAAAAAATATTTAAAAGGACTGCCATTAGGTGTATGTTCAGTATATAACAAACATGGGTGGTGTTTACCTTCTTTCCATAATTCAAATATGTAGTAGGTTGTACTTCCAATGGAACAAATTTGGTTTAACCAATGCTAGAAAGTATAGATGAGCCAATATTTTAGAGGTTTAGAGAAGCCTTGGGAAAGTAGGCATGCGAAATCTTTGCCAGCATTAGGAAAATACAGGCATGAAGCCAACATAATGTGAAGAATTAAGTCACATAATAAGCATGATAATCTGCAATGTCCTCAATTTTATCAATAAAAAACAAACCTTCAAAAGAAAACTCCGAAGCCTATGAATTGAAGAAGTCAGATGTTCCAAATTCGCGATGTTCTCCTGAAGCGTTGCATGTTCAACTCTCAATCTGCATGAGAAATAATGAGCGACAGTCATTAAGCAAGCAAAAGAGATCCAACACCAATGCCAACAAATGATAACTAGTAGAAAATAATTACTGGATTATATGTAATACTATCCCATTGTTTAACTCCAACATTATCGACTCCTTAATCCCGAAGGTTATTATTCCCTTTCTTTTAAGATCTATCACCAGTCCATCAAGAAACTGTAATCCATGCAACCCCATGCATTCCTCCCCCTTACCCATCCTACAATTATCAAAGACCGCTTTGCACTTTGGCATCCAAACTACTGACCTAAGGAACAAGTTATCAAGAAAATTCCACAATATTGTCATAATAAGCCACAACCTCAGGAAAAATCATAGAGGACTAGAACTTAAATTTTTTATTCGAAATTTAAGATTTTTGTGCCATCAGAATCTCTTGCTAAACTATTAATGTAATCGCTCACATCAAATATGGTACCTATTGATATTGCGGGGTTGCAAAAGATGGGCGTCGCAGAGAGACAATGGCGATGAGTAAAGCATAAAATAAACAATCTTGGAATTCATCGAGAACCTTGGAGTCCATAAACGATGTCAATTTGCAAATCATTTGTTTATTTTGATAAAAAAACATAATTGTTCTGTGTTCAATTATCACTTTGAAATTCATTAGAGTTTTTTGGAATCCACCAAAGGTATCGTGAAGCTAAATAACAAAGTAAAACAAAGTTGTAATAAAAAAGTTTATGTTGTAACAAAAAATAAACAAAGCTCAATTTAGGAAAAAGTAATCAATTTCTTATTTTCATTGATACGAACTCTTATATAGATATACTATTGTACATATCTTGAAATGATGGACAATTGAATGTGCGGAGATATTCGAATGCAGATTATGCTAAAGATAGAAGATCCACCATTGATTATTGTGCATATGTTGATGGAAACATTGTGACATGGTGCAGCAAGAAATAGAATGTGATCTCCACGCCCTAGCATCAAGTCAGAATATATAACAATTGCTCATACCACATGTGAGCTCTTGTAGATAATCTTCCTTCTACGCCATTTGGGATCTATATTCTCTCTCTAGTGCCTATCTATTGTGATAATTCCATTCAAAAATCTATTGTGATAACAATGTTACATCTTCATTGCTAACAATCTTGTGTTTCATGAGTGGACCGAACACATAGAAGTGGATTATCACTTCATCAGTCAAGCAGTTATAACTAGGAAAATATCCACTCTACACATGGTCACTGAAGATCAATTGACTGACATCTTCACCAAAGCACTTCCTAGGAAGAAACTCTAGAGTATGTGTTTCAAGTTGAGCTAGATTGATATATATGCTCCATCTTGAATAGGAGCATTAAAGGAAACATCAGTTGAATATTCTCGTTATTGATTTCCATTTTTCCTCTCTTGAGAATATTCTATGCTGATATTTCAAGTATATTCTCTTCCCTTGTATTGTCTTTCTTAATATAAATAAGGAGGCAATAATCTTTGATCATGTATGGAATCAAGAAATTATGGCCTCATTCACAGATAACATACTCTCGTATCTAAGATATAGCCACCATAAGTACAAGGTTTATATTTCCATTTCTTCAAGCACATTCAACTATGTTCCTGTTAGATGATTGTATGTGTTCCATCAATCACGAATCATTATAAAATATCAGCAATGCAATAACCTTCATCTTCTTCTACATTTTTAGCCAAGATGTAAACACTGTCAAGCCAACATTTTATAAAGTAAATATAAAGATGCATGCTTAAGGTCTTTTTCAGAAATATCCTTAGCTTATTCTATGGCCATGAAAAGAAGAGCAATTTAAATTGGCAAATTACAATGCACAAATTCATAGCATAACCCTAATATTTCCAAATAACAATCAACACTAATGAACGAAATAAAGTAACATGCCAGTCCACTGACCTCACAAGATCCATGGAAGAATCATGCTGCTTGTCAGTTGCATTAATATGATCTGAATTTTTAGTAGAATCCTTTTGTTCATTGTGATCATTTACTATCCAACGCCTCAAGTATGTTTTCCTCAGAATATTCTTTAGTTTTCCTTCTTGGTCTTGAACAGTGATGCTACTAGAATCAATCAATTGACTTTCATGTTTGTTATAATGGCTGCTGTTCCTGTAAAAGCACAAACATTTAAAAACGACAAGTCCGAGATAAATTTTTTTGGAAATGAAAAGGATGTCTACCACTTTGTGTAGGCATCCTGTTTTATCTCTGTGATGCTATAAATTTACAGAGGTGCTCCTATATACATAAGAAATCCTTCCCAGACTAATCTCCTGCCCACAGAAATGTCAAGTGCAAAGCATGCATTATGATGTCCAAGTCTCGGTACTAATTCATTTGCTGCTTAAATTCTATTGAAAAAGAATTTCCCTATCTGAAAGCAGACAAATCCTTGATAAGAGGTTCACAAACTGTTGACTGGGACTGAAAAATGAAACTGATGAAAATAACTCTATGTCACAACTAACCTTGCAACATATGATTTAGCTATGCCTTGCATGAGTTGGTGGATTACAGTTCTTAACTAATAAGTAATAGGGACGAATAAAATCATACCATCATTTTATCGCCAGTACTTGGGACTTACACACGAAGACAGGAAATAACCCATTCAAGACCAAAAGAACAATGTAAACATACAGTTTCATATAATTTATGATAATAACAACCTCTGCATTTTCTTATCATAAATTCAAGATATACTTCTTGTGTAACCCCAGACAGTTAAAAGAGAACAAAAAGAACATTGACAAAGTCCATCTCCTTTCATCAAAATTAGTAAGCATGAGGCCATGCCATCAGACCAATCATAAGCATAAAAGTTTTCAAAAGCTAGCAGTTGAAATTAGAGTCATACTCTTTTAGTAATTGATATTCTCTCTTTAGCTCTGCCAATTCCATAAGAACATTGACCTTTTCATTAGTAACCTATGAATGAAAGTAGATGTAATAAATAAAACTGTTTGATTATCATCATCATATTTACATCAGAAGCAACATAGCAGCTACTAGTGAATTAGAAATGCATTAGGATTAACAAAATGTGGTAACACTTAATTGGACAATAAGAGAAAAAATGAATGGGATGCATGTAACTTTATTGTTAAAAATACATAAAACATGAAGGATCAACACCTTAATTTTGAGAATGAGCTCTATAATGTGTGTCAACAATACAGATCTCAGCCATTAGTTTTAAACATCTATTTGCTAACTGAGTAATTGGCAAACTTCTGATGACCAATATCATGCTTACGATCAAAGCTTTCCATGTTGCACATTCAACATGTTACAAGTCTTTAGCCTTATAATTGCACTTTACAAGAAGACAGTGCTTCATCTAGAATGGAACAATGTTTGACAACATTTACGTCAAGTATTTCGAGTTTAAAACATAATGTTTTTCTGTCTGTTTAAAAAAAAGATTTCTGAAAAAGTTCATTTTTCAAAGATCTCATTTGATTGTATAGAAATTAACCCTGCAATCGTAACAAAACAGATAACTCTGTAAGAGTTTTTTTTGAAAGGGAGATAACTCTGTAAGAGTTGTTTGACTTCATCCACATTTATGTAGTTTCTTCAATGAAGTTTTGTTATATATATCATGTGGCTTCATGTATATATATTCCATTAGCGTTCACTATTTTTAAATGGTATACTAACTTGCAGTGGTCCACAGCCTGTGGAAATTATTTTTCAGAAAAATCTATGGAAGTAAATTTTTTTTAAGACAAGGAGGATGGCAGACTTGTGTCTGGCATCCATTTATTAATAATCTAAAACTTTACAAAGTATTCATGTACAAGTATGAATGTGAAATAATTAGCTAAAAGTTCAACCACTGGTTAATCAATCTCTTTGCCACTTCCATGATGGATTCTGTATAGAATCTCTCATTTCGGAATATAACTTCATTCCTCTGATTCCATATGATCCATAGCACACCAACTGATGTGATTCGACGCCTTGATGAACATATGTTCGAGCACCTCCTTCCGAATCCCCACCTCTGAAGGATCTCCAAAAACACTAGAGATGTCATATCTAAAGCATTGCCTTGCAAAGCTGACCACACTGCTCTTGTCTTCATGCATACAAAAAGCTCCCACAAATACTTATCAAATAGCTATTGAATTACTCAAGGAGAAAAATTCTTCAATAAGCAAGCAACAAAGGAAAGTTGGGAGAAGAAACAAGAATACAACCAAAACTAATATCTTAAAAAGATACATGCAGAACTTCAGACTCTGTATAGGAAAAATAAATAATCAAAGCAACTAGGGAGTAACTCTACTATAACATCTATTAAAAAGGCAACAAACACTGATATATTTCCATTATCTAGACAAAATAACAGCAAAACTTGCAGTAGATTAACCTACTTGTGATAGGTTCCTCTGGAGCTCCTGTAGTTTTTCTTGTTGTGCCTTAATGACATCCTGCTCCAGCAGATGCCTTTCCTCTTCCTGTGACAAAAGCAGCAGCACTGCGACCTGGAAATGGAGTAAAAGTATACCATAACATTGAGCTTTGGGTCAAAGCTTCCAAAGCACACATCAAGTAATCTCATGTATCAAAAAGAGCTTTATATGAATGTACATGGAATAAAAGTTAAACGATCAAATGACCCATATAAAAGGTGAAGAAACCTTCTCTCGTAATGCTTGTGCTAGAGGATCTCCAGCATCAATTCTACCCTTAACCATAGAGCTTGTTGAGATATCACTACTCTGCATAAAAATATTTTATATACAGTAAACAAAAGAATGGGCAACAAATGGGGATACCAGAGAAAATCCTGAAATACTAGAACTTGACAGAATGAACTCTGAAGTTTGAATGAGAAGACAAACTTCATACACAATTTGAAAGAGCATCATCAAAAACTCATATGCAAGACAGCAAGAGGAACAACACTACAGTTTGATTTGGTCATGTTATGCCAGATAATTAACATTTATAGCAGTTTTACTATTTCAAAACTTGAACTTCAGTTTCACATTCACTAAATCCTTTGTTTGATCCTTCACTAATTGTTAGTTGTTACTTTGCTCATCGTTACAAATGTATTGATAAAAAAATATCAGAGACACAGAATCCCATAGCTTTCAGATACCAAGATTATGTTTGTTGCATTTTTTCGCAACATCTACCAATCTTTCTTACTCGGAAAAGGCATTCCCCACTCTGCATCATTTGTTTTTTTGAAGGGATTACTAAGTTATGATATCATCCTGCTATAATTAAATAGGAGGAGAATGTACATCAGGGATCAGCCTTGTACAGTATCACCAAAAAATAAAACTGCGCACTCTTAACATTTCACCCCATTATAAAGTCCCACTTCAATCTCTAATCAAACAACAAAAAGGAGCAGCACATTCTCTGGAACCCCACTCTGGATCATCATTGTCAACCCTCATTTCTATATTATTCCATTTTGAAGCTCTCAGTCCACCTCAGGTAGTCAAGAAAATAAATATAGCTATCAATTTCTAATACACACTCAACAAGATTTCAACTCTTGCATTCCTCTCTACATAGGAGACGAGAAAAATGTCATTTTAACCTTAAAGCATGACATCAGATTTTTTATGATTGAATTCATGCCCGAACTATTCCTCCTTGAGTATGCTGGTCCGGAGTGGCGAAGACCTTGGGTAACAGGGCTAGCCATCATGTGGTCTATTTGGTTACAGCGCAACCGCACAATTTTTTGTGAAGAGAGATGTTATGTAGAGAACATTATACACCGTGTATCATACCTCATTAGCGAGTGGGGTTTTGGTTGATTTTCTTACATTTGTTTCCACACTTTTGGCTTTCTGTGTGGCTACCCACACCAACTTGTATATTCCCCTTATTTAATACAAACGGATGGCCGCTATAAGTTGTAGTCATCCTTTCCCCTTTCAGAAGAAAAAACTATTCTTCCTTGAGTAAAAGAAGTTTCCAGCAGAAAATACAATATATCTTTCCATTGTAAATAAAATATAAAGTCAACATAGATCATGTCATGAAATTATATGAAGCAATGTCGACAAAGGAGAAAAAAATAGACAGCAAGAATTAACCTTAGCGATTTCACCGGAACCAATATCAGTTGTAATATGCACGTCTCTGTATTCAGTATGATCAAATTGCTCATCTGTCTGGAGATCATCAAATTGTTCATCTGTCTGAACTGCCACAGGAGTCGATTCATGATTAATTTGGGTTTGACTAAAGTTTTCCTGAACCTCCACAAGCATTGTTGTGATAGTTGATGCTACTTCTTCCAATTTCCTAAGGACTTCCACTTTGTGTTGAGCAAGAAACACTCGCAAAGTAGATAGCCCATTCCTTACCAAGGAATCCAGCATAATCTGCAAGTTGAAGATCATTGTAAATCAAGAGAAAAATAGAAAAGAATAAACAGATCAAATCTTTGTCACTTATCGTTTACTTGTCTTTTCTCCAAGGAATGCAAGTTTCTTCTTAAATGTTGTTCAATGTCAAGACCCTGTACGACCAAAAAAATGTTATATCCAAATGAAAGGGACTAAGTACTTATTTTGTAAGCTCATTACAAGAAAATTCACAAAAACATACCATTCGCAAATTCTTTTGAAGTTTATGAATAGAATTTCTCAGAATATCCCTTTCCCTTTCTAAAGAGGTCTTGCAAACAAAGAAGGATATAATGAATTAAAAAAGGTTATTTGATCCGTGAAGATAAAACTCCTTCAATATATTGCATCATCGAGAAAGTATGATTGTTATTTGTAATTCCACCAGGAAATGCCAGGTTGCATAGATACATTTGTTCAAAGGTATTGGCCAAGTAATATCTCAGGTTTTTTTTAGAACGAATATCACGGGTTAAATTGTTCAGAATATCATACCTCAGCAATATAATACATACTAAGCAGGAACAATTTTTTACATTTTTGTGTTTTTATTTTAATTCATTAGAAAGGCTTTATTTTATATTTAAAAAATTAAGAACATCTGCAATTCTGCATTTTGTGGTTTTTTTATGTTTTGCAAGTAGTGCAATTTCAACATAACTCAAATATGCTTTTGCCAGAAGTATTGTGCCTCGAACATTTTTTGCATCTAGAAGACACGGAAATGCAAAGAATCAAGGGAAGTATTGCGCCTAGAACATTTTTTGCATCTAGAAGACATTTAAATGCAAGAATCAAGGCAGGGAGATGGACGGTTATCATGTGTGTTAAATAGTTATTATTTTATCTACTGAGAAAACAGTTTCATATTTCACTGTAAGAGATATTCAGTTTTCTAAATTAATAATAGTTATCATAAAATCACAAATCATGCACCGTTTGCTTTATGTATTAGATGATGCTTATAAAAACAGAAGGAAAAGTGCTCATTCTTTCAAGACAGCCAATCAGGTGTTGAAAATGCAAAAAGATATTAGAGTTATGATGTGTAACAACAGATGTCAAAATGCAGGACATATTAACTGTAATAATGATGCATCTAATGCCCATAAAACATTAAACAATTATATGATGGATGGAATTATGTGGATTGTGTTTACAATGTACTTCGAAGTAGGTGTTTCACAATTGCTGTTGAAAATCCAGTTGCCTGATGCATCATCAAGAAGGGACGAACATTTCTCTTCCAATGTGTTATGTGGAGAAAACCCAGTATTTGTCGCTCGAATTTCATAAAACCTATTAGCAACCTGTCAAAAATATCAAATCAAGCATATAAAGAAGCAACTTTATAGAACAAAGGATGAAAAATAAACACTCAACAGAAACATTTCCAAGAAAGGCATGCAAAAATTGTTGTTCACTACAGCATCATTTGATATTCCAAGTTTATTATATCCTACTATCTTCCTCTCAGTTTCTCAGTGGCTTTATTGAAGTGCTCTACCTCATACTAAAAATGAATCCAGGGATACTTCAGAATCTCTTATCTAAAGAGGTTTAATATTTCTCTCTGATGTATTTAGGAAGACCACAAAATTCTGAAGTGTCTCACATCACATAATTTGTGAATGCTATTAGAAAAAACAAAGATTTTGGTTCATCTCTGATTGAGGTAAGTCCCATAATTAGCATTAATTCAATTAATGCAATCCATTGTATTAATCTCACTGGATAATTCTAAAAAATCTACACTAGATAAGAATTATGGCTTCTTTTGCCAGCTCCTAACAGAAGTATAGAAGTCAGAAGCTTGGTTACTGAACTTTCATAATATGAATGTACTAATAAAAATCCCAAGGATAAGAAGTTTCCATGTTTTCGCCCTGCAAATGGCCACTATTTTCTAAAACATATGACTTTGAAATATTAAGTTTAAATCACCACATAAATACTTAAGAATATAATGCTTCACTTTCTTTATGAGGGGGAATGGGTTTTTTTCTCTTTTGATAGAGAGAGGAGAGGCAATGGTTCTTAATTGTGGGAATATAAAATTTCGAGCAAGGAATGTGAGACAAAAAAATTTAAAAACGTGGATCCAAAGGAAAGGAATATGGCATATTGAATACAACCAACTAATTTTACTGTGTCCTTTAAGAGCTTTGTGTTAGAGAAAGTAGAGAAAACGTGAACATTGTGGCTTAACTAAGACGGAACTAGATATCCATCAAATTTTTGGTGAAAGATAGCTATCACTATACCTTCTCAAGAGTCTCAAATTGCCTTTGTAATCCACTTAATTCCATCTCTAAGGATGCTCTCAGTTCCTTTTCATCTAAGTATGCTGATTCAAGTTCCTCTACTCTGCAAGAAATGCAAAACTCAATATCAAGCTAACAGTTGTATAAGAAATCCATGGACCAGACAATATGGTAAAATGTACAGCTTGATGCACGCCCTTTGTTATTTACAAGTCAAGATAACATCTCAAGATACAAAGCAAGGCATCAAATGCACACAAAAAAAAAACACATATCTATGAAGAACTATAACATCTACAAATAAGTATTCTGAAGAACAAGTAAGAATATTCAAAATTAAAGACTATATTGGAAAAACGTAAAGTTTCCATAGATACCGATCAGTAAAGTTCTAGCATGACACAAAGGCGAGATTTTGTCAATCCTATTTTAATGAGTTTTCAGTGAATATCAAACAGTCTGAAAAGAGTTTCAATGCGTATCAACCCACATAGGATTGGCACAAAACTGTCTCATGCAGCATGGTATGGTAGTGTATTATGGCCTTTAAGAATCAACATGGTGTGCACCAGCAAAGCTTGAAAAATGCACACCTTTCATGATAATCAGCTTTTAGTGAATATCTGATATCAAGCTTCAAGTTCCAGAACAAAAATGTTCCTCATAGAAAGTCCAGCCAACATTGAATTATGTTCATGTCGTTCTAAGAAACTTTTATCCAAATATTTGATTGAGATTTATCAATATCACAAAAGAAAGGCACAATTGATGCAATACTCCTCAACAAGGATACAAATACTGAGTTTCAACGTTCATAGGGTCTGCTAAAGTGGATTACAGATATCTCAAAACTTTGTACTAGGAACCCTCATGTTTAACATCCATGCTGACTTTTACACTTATAGAGAATAGATCCAGTTGCAAAAAATAAAATTACATTCATGCTAAAAAAAATGTGTCAGTAAAACCCTTGACAATGTAACAAATATTATCGATATACAAGCTTCTTGCTGTAACATCATCAATCACCAACTCCTAGTTATCATAAACATCCTACTCCACGGGTAACTATGGACCCGAGGTTGCTAGTTCAAGTTTTATCAGATGTACAACCTCATGAATGATAAAAGAAACAAAGCAAGAAATCTTAAAAATCTAATAGAAAGACGTCCATAACAAGGCAGATAATGGATCCAGTGACAATATCAGTCCAGAACCAACAATCATTTTGTACTAGGTTAGCATTTACACTTTGCAAAATGCTAAACATACAGCATATTTGCTCAAGCTTGTGAAAATTATGGACACCGGAAGACAAATAAATATAAGTGACAAGGAAAAAGCATCCTAAGTCGAGCTCCTATCTCAGTTAAATGGTTTAGAGTATTAGTGTGCACCATGCCTTGATGTCACTTTCAGAAAGAGTTGGCAGATTTACAAGCTTGTGAAGTTACAAGAACTTTCACCCAAAAAATGCAAGAGGTTAAAGGCAATGATGCACTACTAAATATTTTTAAGCCACAGCTTCACTCTTGGAATTTTAGTTATTGCTGTTAACTCAGGGTTAGATATGTGCCAAAATCCTGCTCCTATCGGAACCAACAAATATTTCCAAAATCTGTTATTTGAATCAATTATGTTCCTGTACTTGCAACATAGTGTATAAGATTTTCAGTTGCAATCATCATTCGAGTCAAACCCTGTTTTTACGATGGAAATGGATGTGTATACAGTTTCTGCATATACGGGGTTAAAGAGTTTCAAACAAAAGATAAAATTCTAAAGTTCTTTTGCTTTGAAGAAGTCAGACATGTGACCCGGGGTGATCCAAATTAGATAACGCTCCCAAACACTGGGGTATTCGTTTTGAAAAGCTAGGGTCTTGTATGATATATTTTCAGCCTTTCAAAAGAAATCCAACTAAATATCTTGCTACTTATGGCCAATGAGCCTTCACCTCTGTTAAGATGAAATAAAGCTAGGGATGTATCTGGTAGCAATCTTGAAATTGCAAAATATTACTCACGGGATGGATGATCAGTTACCACAACAATAGCCAACAATAGTTAAAAGGTATATATTGTCGGACCAACGTTTCAAGGAGCTACTTGCAACTTTTTCAGTTGCCACCGTAGTATCCAAGTCACCTCCACTAATCTGGTGTCATTCTGGATTGCGCAATAGGCTATGACGAATAAGGCTTCCAATGGAGATTTTCTGCATACACAAGGACTCGACCTTGCTAAATTGAAAGGTTGCTTGCCGTCTGAACCAACCTTCTTAGGTGCTACTTATTATTTTAGACCATAGCTCATGACACCATCCAAATAACTTTAGAGCCGACAACTAGCCTTGGCTTTCTAGACAATTCTCAACAGGAGTATAAGGCCAACTTCCAGCATAATTTAACCATTTTTTAGGATGGAGGTATAAATGGAAATCCGTACCATATTTTAGGGAGAGATATCATTGATGATATCTTTGGCAGTGCTCTCATTGTGATATCTTTAGCAGTTTTGTGGGCTATATGGTTACAACGTAACTGCACCATTAGTGCTACATGGAAAATGGTATACCATATCTCTTTTTTGGTTAATGAGTGGGGGATTGGATAATAGTTTTTTGTGGCCTTATCAGTATCCACACCCTCTTCCATCTTTTTTTTGTTCCTAATATTCACTTGTACATTACATAGTTTGCACATCTGTAATAAAAGATGGATGACTGGCCAACCTCAGTGGCCATCTTTTCCCCTCTGGAAAAAAAAGGTAAGTTGACATTCACTTCGAAACTGATTTCGAAAGTTATACTCTTGGAATGTTAGGTTGGCGGCGCTCCACAAGCCTCCGACAATCCTTGTCGGCGGTTCCACCTTCCGTCTCCAGCAACCCCTGCCGGCGGCGCCACCTCCTTCACAACCGTTCAGTGGCATCAGTACCATGCGGCGAAGGCTCCAAACACTCGGAGACGGCTGGCACACGTACTCGCCAACACCCCAGGATCGCCGAAGGACGGAATCCCTAACAAGACCTTGGTGCTACAGATGCCTACAGGCAGGACACGTCGCGAGCAACTGCCACGGACCCATCCGATACCTTCGCTGCGGGGGGGAAGGCCATCAAAGAGCAGAATGTCCACGCTCCAGGCAGACGCGCCACGCCGAGATTTCTCAGGCACCGACCCCTCAGGCTAACACCAACACGACAGTCGTCGTTCCGTGGTCGACGGAGCTGCAGGAGGCGGTAAACTTCCTCAGTGGATGTGTAGTTGGCGAAACGGATGGGATAGCGCCGGACCTCGCCAAACTCCGCTCGGCAGTCGTAGCACAGCTCGGACCCGCGAACCCATTCCAGCTCAGTCGGGTATCTTCGAGATTGTGGCTCCTCGTTCCGGCCTCAGCGCTACAGCGGGCAGCTCTCCTCGCGACAACGTCGAGACTGTCCCCAGACAGCAGCGTTTGCTGGCGGGAGTGGCGAAAGCAGGACGGCGCACGAATAGAGCCAGCGCCGAAGAAAGTCATAGTGCAGTTACGTGGTCTCCCCCTCCATCTCCTTAGACCGGAGATCGTTGTGGCCATCGTAAAGAGTTTTGGAAACCCGACTGCCATCGCTGTTCCCGTTGCTGGCTCGCCAGACATGGCGGCGGTCTCGGAGGAGGTTGAAGTACAGGGGAACGCCCATATGTCGTCGTCGGTAACTCTGTAGGCAGGCGACTTGGTCTTCCTCATCCAGATCCAGGCGACAAGTCAGACGGCTTCTTGGGCGGAGGTCGTGGCCCAGCGAACGCCGGCTTCGTGGACGAGATCGCGTGAACCCGCAGCGAAGGACTCACCAGCGCAGCGGGAGGTGGAAGACGAATAAAGTACAGGGACGTGTGTCGCGCTCCCGATGGAGTCAGAGCGGACCGCACCCAAACCCCAACCGCACCCAAGTCGCACCCAGAGCAGATCACCAAATCAACCTACCACCCGAACCTAATCACAGACCCAGACTCAGCCAGATTCGCCAAATTCAAACCAATACCCCACTCAGTCGAGCCAACTTCCCGCACCCAACCTCTTCTCCGGCGGCGTCTCGTTTCTGCGGCGCCCGGCTAGCCCCATTCCCGCCATAGCTACCCCACACCCACAGTCGTAGTAGCCCACCATCTCTACCCCACCCTCCACCATCTCTACCCCACCCTCCACCATCCAACAGCCCATGCCATGCCAAGCTCTCGCACACTCCTTCCCCGACAGCGACCCGCATCTGCTGATTTATCGGCACCCGGGCAACTCCTCCTTCCCCTCACCCCCACCCGCAGCCACCCTCGCAGTCCACTGGCCACATCCCACCTCCCACCATCCAACAATCCATGATCTCGCATCCGCCGAAGAGTCCCACGACAGAGCATCCCCGGCGCAGCCTGCAAGGAGCCCCGGAGACCCTGCAGGAGGATGAACAGCGCGGCACTGCATCCGCTCCGCGTTGTTATCACCGCAAGCGCACGATGGCGCATCAGACGCCATAACTGGCAGCAGCGACAGTGCCAGAGGAAACGGCAACTCAATTGCCGGACTCGGACCAACAGACGAGAGCCTCCTCGGCACAGTCGAGGGAGAGGCCAGCGGAGGGGCAGGAATTGCCAGATGCCCAGGAGAGCCTCAGCGGAAGGGACATTGAGGAGGTCCAGGAGGTAGCAGCGGCCGCAGGTTTCAGCCACACCCCCCGCCGCTCACTACGTCTGCCCAGGAGGACAGGCAGTGGGCAAGGAGCCCGGGAGTCCGACTAGGTGTTCATATGAGGATTGTGACATGGAATGTACGCGGCCTAGGTGACCCAGAGAGAAGGCGGATCCTGGGCCGGTACTTAAAAGACTGGGAACCTGATGTAGTTCTTCTTCAAGAGACGAAGTTATCAGATTGCACTCAGACCATGTGGGATCAGATTGGGGGTCGACGTCTATCTAGATACTTGGTTCTTCAGGCAGTGGGTGTGATGACATGTTCTCTCTGGCGGACTCTTGGACGGAGAGATTTTGCATGACAGTTCACTTTCGTGCACCAGCAGATGGCAGTGCATATCTGATCACTTGTGTTTATGGCCCCTGCTCGGCGTCTCTTTGCGGCGCTATGTGGGAGGAGCTCAGTGGGGCCCCCGCCCAGCTCCCTCATGCACAGTGGCTGATAGGGGGCGACTTCAACGTCACTCTCGACACGGAAGATCGCCCTGGCAGGGACGACGAGGGAGAGATGTCGGAGCCGAGCAGTTCATAGATTTCATGGACTCTCATTCATTGGTCGACTTTCCGGCCATGAACTGCAGATTTACATGGAGGAGCACAGCTGCGCCACTCGCTCGTTCGAGGATTGACAGGTTTCTAGAATCAGTAGAGCTTGTAGAGGCACACCAGCTAGCGGACGTGTAGGCACTTGACCGACCGTTCTCGGACCACACTCCTCTCATGTGGCGGTCCAATGACGGTCAGGCTCAGCACTCGCTCTTCAGATTTGAGCGCTCGTGGTTATTGGAGGGCATCCGACAGTTAGTGACAGACCACTGGAGGAGGGTCCTAATCGCGGACACGGCAGCCAGGACGCTGGTCACCCGCTTGGATAGCTTGCAGGCTCGTCTCCGATTATTCCGACGAGAGACCCGTGAGGATAGAGGATGGAGGAGGGCAGAGGCGCTTGAGGTCATTACTCGCCTTGATCGGGAGGACTCCCGTCAGCTCACCGAGACTGAGGTAGAGGACCAGCGTCGAGCACAAAGTGCCATCCAGCTGGAGGACAGGAAGGTGGAAGTCGAGTGGAGGCAGCTGTCCAGACAAACCTAGCTTCGAGAGGGCGATGCTAACACTTGATTCTTCCATCTGTATGCGAGCTCTCGCCGGAGGGCGAACAAGATTGATCATATTGAGATACAAGGACAAAGGTTGTCCGGCCATATGAGCATCGGTCGAGCTATCACTTCATACTACATGGAGGCCTATCGGCGACGACCAGTGAGCAGCTGGAGATGGGCCCCGGGAGAGATCCCACATATTTCTGACTTACAGTCTTCTTCATTGACGCAGGATATTACAGAGATTGAGGTCACCCGGGCCCTCCGGGACCTTAACAGCGAGGCTTCCCCAAGACCGGATGGATTCTCGGTCTTCTTCTATCGGGAGTTCTGGCCGGCAGTGAGGTAGGACATCATGGCAGTCATTCAGGAGTTCGTCAGTGGGAATCGGGGGTTTGAGCGCCTCAACTGGTTCCTATTGTTCATGCTGCCGAAGCGGACGCCTGCAGAGAGAGTGGACTTCAGGCCGATTGCCATATCCAATGCCATTTACCGCCTGGTGGCTAGGGTACTAGCGAATCGGCTTCGGGAGGCGCTGCCTGATCTCAGTCAACATTCATCCAAGGGCACAGCATCACCGACAGCTACATCATGGCTTCAGAGATAGTCGCTCGGTGGAGGAGGACCACCTGCCAGGCTTTCTTGTGGCAGGTGGATTTTTCCAAAGCCTATGATTCAGTCCATGGTTTCATTTGGCAGGCTATGCAGGCTCGTGGTTTTCCGGAGACCTGGATTGCATGGATGAAGCGTTGCATCACCATCGCTTCATTCTCGGTCTTGATCAATGGGGCCAGATCGGAAGGGTGGGTACAACCACAGAGAGGGGTCAGACAAGATTGCCCGCTTGCCCCCATGTTGTTCGTGTTAGCAGTTGACGCTCTTGCGAGATGTGCTCAGGCTACATGCCAGACCGGGCTTATCAGTGGCTTTGCGGGGAGTCTAGTGTCGATCTTGCAGTATGCAGATGATACTACATTCTTCATAGAGGGCACAACACACGCGGCCAAACGGGTAGCTATCCTGGTGGACCTCTTTGGGGCAACATCTGGTTTGCATATCAACCATGCCAAATCAGCTTTCATCCCATTTGGCATGGCTGCGGAGGAGGCAACTAGCTGCGCAGAGGAGCTCCGTACACTGACTGGTTTCCTACCGATCACCTACTTGGGCCCCCCATTGTTAGATCGGCATATCGGATCACGGAGTTGGACCCCAGTATTAGAGCAGTTGGAGCACAGATTACAAGGATGGAGTTCGAGGCTACTATCGAGGGGTGGCCGATTGGTTCTGCTACGGTCGGTTCTATCAGCTCTTCCGACTTACTACATGTCGGTTCTCCGGATGCCTGGGGCAGTTATCAGTCTGATTGACTCATTGAGGAGCAGATTTTTCTGGCAGGGATGTAGGCAGGACATACGAGTACATGGCACAGTATCTGCAGACCCACATCACAGGGCGGGCTAGGAGTCAAAGTCTACGCTGCGCCAACTAGGCTCTTCTTGCCCGGTGGACGGGGCGCATCATGGGCCCTGAGACCAGCCTTTGGCAGATAGTTTTTACCACATGCTATGGACGAGAGCTATCATCGGACTCTAGGACCTATCTCCTGAGCGGAGCCTCATATTTTTGGAAGGGAGTGGCAGTTATGCTTCCGCGTGTATGCCCTTTCATGAGGCCATCGCTTGGTTCTGGGGAGACATTCTCTTTTTGGCAGCATGAGTGGTTCCCGGGAGGTTCATTAGAGTCTGTTTTCCGTCGGTTTTGGGAGTTAGCGACACACCCAACAGGATCAGTGGCATAGTCTTGGTCTGAGGCAGACGGCATAGGATCTGGCTCATGGACCCCAGTGTTTAGGTCCACCTTGTCAGATCAGTGGATAGCAGAACTCCTACTACTCCACCAGAGGATTGCCTCTTTTCGGCCGGACCCCGCACAACAGGACGGGTGGGTCTGGGACTCACTGCCTTTTTCGGCCCGCAGACTATATCTTCAGTTCCTCCTAGCTGCCACCACTTCAGCAGACCTCCAGTTGGACTGCAGATATTTTGGAGACTACGGATACCTTTGAAAGTCAAGATCTTTGCTTGGTTAATGCGGCGCGGCAGGCTCCTCACCGAGCCTACAAAGCGAGATGGGCGCCCCAGGCGGAGACATCCTGTGTTATGTGTGCGGATGCGGTAGAGGAGACCACACACTTGTTTTTTGGGTGTCCAACAGTACGGGAGATTTGGCACCTGACGGGTCGTTGGCTCACCTTCCCTTTAGAAGCAGAGGATTTTTGGCGGCCACTTCGTACTTCTGCCAGTCGGCGACAAGGTCGGAGACTATTACTGACGACGTTTTTGGCCGGTTCCTGGGCCATCTGGCTCCAGCGCAACCGGATCATTTTTTGTGGGGAGAGATGTCAGGTTAAGGCTGTTGTACACCACATTTCTTTTCTCCTTAGAGAGTGGGGTGTGGGATAGGGGGGCTTCTCATCCTCTGTTTTCTTGTCACTTTTGTCGTTTTTTCTTCGAGAGCGTTTACTTGTACATGACTCTTTCCTACATATATATACATGGATGACAACCGTACCACCGGGGGTCATCCTTCTCCTTAAAAAAAACTAGTTATGAACTCATATTTATTGATTGTCAAGTATAAAGTTGTAAATCTAATACATACATATACATATACATATATATAGGCTTCCAGCCTTATTCTGTAAAACATAGCAATTGTTTTCTTTTTAAGAATAAGTCATGTTAATATTTGTAAAATGTAGCCAGTGGTGAGGGAGATCGATATCGCAGATATTTTGAGCATGAGACCAACAAAAAAGAGAGACTTCCCTCTGCTTTTTCCTCTCATAAATAACCCATTTCGAATCTCACTGATCAATCTGGGATTATGGTCATATTTTTCAGATGAATTTAACCCTTTTTATCTGTTCTGAACTTCCTTTTTTCTTAGCGAGTACATATTATCGAGATTTGGAAACATATAATCTTAATAACACTTAAACAAAATTTGGTTATAAAATTATTGCAAGACATGCTCAGTACTTATATATACAACCTGAAGCTAAGGATGTATTGGCAGAGTCAGTAACTACATGAAAAAATGCAGCTTTTATATAGCAGTCTATTAAAGACCATACAATAAGGTAGTTGGTTTTTGGCTCCGACCATAAACAACAGAAATATACCTTTTCTCACAAGTAGTTAATCTTTGTGACATGGCTTCTTCTCGTTCTTTTGCCTTCTCAGACTGTAAAAAAAACATAATGAGTTAAACCATCAGAAAAATGGTTTTAGATTGTCGACAGCAAATAAATATCAATCAAGCAACTGATCAAAAGATTAGAACCTCCACTAAAGAGTTATCTCGTTCAGCAAATGCCCCAGCAACACAACCCTGGAAAAACTTCACCTGTTTCTCTGCCTCCATATTCTGCTCCAGCAAAAGAAATGTGAGAAACCACAAGGGAACTAAAAACGACATAAGAATTAGCAATGTGAATAATGTAAGAAGAAATCATTGAGGTAATAATATATAAAGTTTTGGATGGCTACTTTCTCGAACAAAAAATTCTGGATGACTTTTTTTTTTAGAAGAATTCTGGATGACTTCAAGCGAAAAATAAAAAGATCTGGATTACCCCCATTTTGAAGAAAGGGAAGGAGGAAGTTGTGAAAGGAATTTGTAAGTGAGAGTTTTTTATTCTGTTGATTATTTAGTTCCAAAGTACTTGTTTTAATTTTCTTTTCTTTTTTGGGAGGGATTTGCTTTCATATTAATAAACCTGGATGACTAATGTCTTTTAATGTTAATCATTTTCTACCTTTAAGTTCTAATGAAAACCCAAAATCTTTTCGTGGCTCCTTAGAAAAGGTGGCTTTGCATTAAAGTTTATAGGTTGTGGTGGCAACCATTGGCTGACATTACATACTCCGTATGTAACAATGCCACAGAAGATATAAATAATATTTTCTTTGAACATGAGATGGCGAAGGTAGTATGGATCAGGATGGGCTGCCTCTGGCTTGATGTATCCTTGGTTGATAACTTCTGGAGGTCCTTCAGATTAGGGGGTGCACAAAATACTGTCATGGTGTACTGCTCTTAAAGACGAAGAGTGTTGCCTCTAGCAGTCCTATGGGCGATATGGTTCCAACAAAATTCTTGAATATTCAGGGGGCAACGATGTTATGCGGATAACATCATCATGCATGCTTTGCACTTGACATCTCTGTGGGCAGGAGAGTAGTGTGGGAGAGGAATTCTTTGTATATATGAGCACTACTGTAATTTTATAACATCACATGAATAAAACAGGATGCATCCATAAAGCGGTAGACATTTTTCCACTCTCAAAAAAGGAGTTTTAATGAAAACGCAAGAAAAGAAACAAATCATTAAAACTTAAGGAGCTATTATACTACAATTAGTAACAAAATGAGTCAACGTTGATAAAAAAAGCAAAGGCATTAATAACTACAATTTCCAGTCCTTTTGAAGCCAGAGAAATAAAAAAAAATGTATTCCATAAGAAGGAACAAGAACTACCAACAGATCAAGGCAGTCATTTCATAGAAGACATGCAGCAGGGTACTCTAATTTCCAATGATACACCTGTGTGCCAGGGGTATAGATTGGAACCCTTCAATACAAACTGCTAGTTGATTTTCAATTTGAAAATTAAATTAACAGAAAAAATTAACTTTTGATTCAGTAGATACTGAACCATACTAGCAGCTTCTGAAACATTGATCATCATCAAGCAAATAGATTGTCAAGTTTTCTGAAGCTTACATAATGAACTTATGAATAAATGTTAAATGCATAGAGGACATGAATATGAGCATTTGAAGAACGAATATGCCTAATCAGAATGGCACATATGTGTCTAATCAAAATTTGGACTATATGTATGTAAACACAGAATTTGTTCAATTCAGATGGAATAGACTGTATCCGAACCCAGGCAGAGCCTAAAAACTTAGTCAATGCCCGCAGAATTTGTATCTTAGCCATGCTTAATGGATTATTCCTGTCTTCAGGGGTGGATATCAAGGCCTACCCCAGCCTTAGTTAATAAATATTAACTGGTTTTAACATCATTAATCAGAATTATTGTAGACATGTAAATACTCTTAAAAGGAAAAAAAGAAAATGACAAGAAAGAGGAATATCTTTCTCCAAGCTTAAGATTTTTAATACATAAGCCCTGTGCTACATCAACATTTGCATTCTTTTCTCAGGCAAATATTGTGTATAGAAGTACACAAATGAAAAGAAGAAGAAAGACAAGCTACTTTGCAGCTGTCTAATGACCAGTTTGAAAGTACAAAACAAAAATTGAAATTGTATAGAATTAGTTTAAGTGAATGGTACCTTCTGAAGTTCTGCAGCATGTAAATCTGCCAGCTGACTCTGAAAGTTGAACAAGTAATATAAAAGAAACTAATTCAAGTAGTCAAACATGAATATTGCAAGTATAAGAAATTTCCAAACCTTTATGTGATAGGCTTCAGAAAGCTCCTCTTGAAGATTCTGTTTCTCTCTTAAGCATCCTGATAATTTCTTGTGTAAACTCTCGATTTCCTGCTCCAACGCAGCTACCCTGGTAAGGTTTTTAATTAACTGCAAGTGAAATGTCAAGAAAACTCAAGAAACACAAAAACTTTATGTGATCATGTACCTCTCGAAATGCATTTTGGTAGCCACAGCAAGATAACCAGGGCCAGCTTGCTGTAGGCACAATTGCTCGATATCTTTCCTAAGTTCATCACGTTCTACAGAACAACAAAAGTATAGATGTGCAATCAATAATATTATGGACTATGGGGACACATATATGGATAAATCCGAATTTGGCATAATAAAACGCATAAAAGTTTCATAAGATTAGAGAGAAATGTAGCAGTTGACACAAATTCAAATTTCAAGAAGATCATCATTTGAGAAGTGACACCAAGAGAGTAAGAAAAACGTTCTCACAGAGAGTCCAAGACATACAATTACAGAAGAGATAATGGTAGTACAAAAATGTTGAAAAATTTTGCACCAACCAATCAGTATGCAGATGGGTTATGAACAAACAAATGAAGCAAGACTCCTAAATGAAATACCATTCGATTTGTTTTTCGAGAGTATATACCATTTGATATTGATACAAGTTTACTATAGATGAGTACAACTAAGAAATGATACATAGTTAGTGACAATACATCGAATGCCAAGAAATTTTAGTAACCATTGAAGCTTGAGATTAAGTAAAATACATGCTTGGGGTGTCAGAAAAAAGTCACAGCAGATACAAGTTTCTCTCTTTTGACCCAATCTTCTTATGAAATAGAAATGATCACGATTGCATTAAGAATGTTATCCTGTGATATTCAACAGATGGAAAATGGAATTTGCACTGAGAACCTAGACTGTGTTAGTTAAGAACCTAAAAAGCTCCTCTTTTTGCAGCAAGTTGTGCAAGCTAGTTAGTCCATTAATACTTGTATGAATCTTACAATCATTTGCAAATTTTCTGTGTAAAATTTGTGTCGCAATCCAAAGAGAAACCTCATTTGTCCATAGTATATTTCGTAGCCAACTATAAACTCATTGGTCAGCGTAAATTAAATGTAACTCACATGACAGTAATAGTCTCGATAAAAAAAAACCAGAGATAATGGAAATACTACACAAACAAGCAGGTAAACTAGCACCATATGGTAATAGTTAATTCAAATGTGCACATCATGACAGTGAAAAGAAGGGTTACATGTAATACCACGTTGAAGTTGTTCGATCCGGTAGTTAACATGTTCATCGTTGATTGCTCTGTCTTCCATTTCTGTCAAACAATGAGACAATTTGTTCCGTATAACTTTCTTGATTTCCATTATTGCGTTTATAAAGGGAACTCGGAGTGACTCACCTTTGGGAGCCCCTAATCCTCCAGAATAATACTTAACTCCGGAGATTTTATCCAAGGAATCAATTTTCCTCAAATTCGCAACCTTCTCCTCTGCCCCTTATCTTGCCCACTACGGTTTCCGCTACCAAACTCAACGACCGCCGCCTTCGCGAAGACGTACGAAATCTCTGCTCTGTTGGGTGACCACCACAGTTGGATAACTTGCAATTGGTGCTCCATCTACTTTTGGACGCCTGCAATCTCAGCTTCCCGGCCTGATGCGACCGACATCGCCGCTGCCTACATCCAAATCACCTTGTTTCCCCCTTTTTCTTTTTCTTTTTTTTATTCGACTGGTGCAAGGTACAGGACGAAGAAGACGATCCAGTTTTAGCCCCATTCTGTCAACCGTAGATCTAATCTTGATAGATTAAATGCTGATCATTAATTTAGCTATTTTCTGTCCAATAAATGGGCCAAGGAGTATTATTCTTTGATGCGGCCCATCACATGAAGTTATGTTTAAGAATTATCTAACCTTCAATTACTTTATTATTATTATTATTATTATTAGGAACATTAATCTGTATTTCAGAATTATCACTCTTGACTACGGTTATTATTCAATCGCAACTTTTGTTCTAGGCAAATTTCGTCTGAAAGGTACAAAACTCTTCAATATTCCTGTTTAGAAGTAATTATTCTAGCATAGAAGAATTATCCATTCTTGCTTTCCAAAGGTTTATAATTGTAATACCTCGAGAACAACACCTCGCACATGGCTGAATCGGTATTCGACATGTAGCTCGATGCTTCTCAGAACATCATATTGATATAAAATTTATTTATTCATCTTCGACCTACAATAGGAACAAACATAACATTAAAATTTAATATCAATCAGCGGAAGCTCAATAATAATTAGCTTAAAAGTCATATAACTTAACTTAACATTATACTTAATCATGTGCAAAATCAATTCGTCATGAGCTCAATCATCGTTCGATCTATCCTTTTGGTTCTCGATACGAGCAATCACCTGCAAAATACGTGAAAAAAAAAATTCATCCCATGAGCTTGCGCCCAATATGTAAGTCAGAATAATATAAATGACGTTGTTCTTTGACACTTAGTTATTTTACACATAATGCAACGAAAGCACCCTAATTCTATGTTTAGCATAACATACTCTATATGCAACAGTAACAATGATAACCAATAACATATATGACATAATCTTTATGCATCAATATAATAATATCAATTTAAGTCATTATATCTATGTCTTTAATCAATTTCATATTAATAACAATAATTAATATAAACACTCAATATATTAGACTTTTTTATGTTCAATATCAATAACAATGTGTTCATGCTATACATTATCTTATATGTTATCATTTGATAACCTTTAAGTTCATCTTGTGACTTTCTTAAGTCTTCCTCATATGAAGTTCTCCCCATATCAAAAAGAGTCTTGCTCTTTTCAATAATAATAAGGATCCATGATCTATCAATATCGATAAGGTTCTATGAGTTATATATAACTGTCAATTATCAAATGACAATTTTATATTCAATTCAATCAATTTCAATGAATCATTAAAAATGATTGGAGAATTGGGGTAACTTTGGTTGGTCATAATGTTAGCTAAACTAAGGACGTTTAGCTCCCGTGGACTCTTCACGAAGTAATCCACCAATCCTGACATCTAGGTCATAACAATATGAGGACATCTATCCCCCAACCCTGACAGATGCCTAGTGCACTCTCCTACATATTAATTCTATCAATCAATACATCAATATTTTAACCTATTACGGCTAAGCATGCAATGTGTGTTCTAGGTATCAATCAATGTACTTAATTTAATGAAATAATAATGATATATTGATTTTGGGATAAGGTCGGTTGAACCTACCCCGAGTCGATCGACCGACTCACTTTATGGTGGTTGTCTGACATGAGGGTCGGTTGGACCTCGTCCAACTGATCTTTGCTATTGTGGTCGTTTGGGCTCGACCAACGTATGATCAGTCGGACTTAATATTCCACTTCACCAATAGTCGGTCGGACCTCTCCTAAGGTTGGTCGACCAACCATCATGATTTTCAAAAAATGAAGTGTGTTTTCTAGGGTTTTTTCTAAGTTCTTATTATCGTCAATACATCAATTAGTTGGTAATTCAATACAATATCATGTTTAATACAATAGACATATGAATAATCTAACATACATATGTTACTATTTTCAATATATCATAACAATATTTTTTGAAACAATTAAATCATCATGTATTGAGCAATTTCAATATATCACGTATAATTTTTGGAGAAATTATTCTTTTAAGAATATATGATAGTTGCAGAGCAGGTGATGACACTCCATAAGCCTTTTGTTGACTTTTCAATTGTGTTATTGTGCCTCCAATTTAGCGATGAGTTTGTCTTGATGTGGAGTCTCTTTTCAATAGTTTTAGTCAATTGACCAATCGTCTCTTCGAGATGACCTTTGACTCAATTGATGGGTTAGTTTTGAGTGATGAATTGATCACACCATCTATTTCCTTGTTATGTTTCATTAAATCCGCAATTTTCTTCTCCATTGATTGAATCAAATTCTATTGCTTAGGGAATTTAGTCAACAACTCTCCCATCATATGTATGAGTAAGGTTAATGAGTCCATCGAGAGATCTTCTTATCGAGATAGTTGAGGCATCTTGCTTATGTTTTGATGTTGAGTTGCCTTGTGTTCGTCCTGCTTAACAGATTTTTCTTTGTCTTCAATCTTTGGCTTTGATTGTTGATTGATTCTTTCTTGCTTCTTTGTCATTGAAGATAAAATGATTTGAGCATTATTGAATATGGTGTGTACAGAAGATATATCTTGAAAACTCACAACACCGAAAGAAAAGTGAAAGAAAAGGAAAATAAAAAATCTCAAATTAGTTAATGAAACTAGAATTCAGAAAGTTAATTGATTAATCCTCAACAATGGCGCCAAAATCTTGATGCATGCTAATATAACCTAAAATTCGCTAGCAAATGCACTAGTCATATTAAGTAATAGTTAAGATGAGTTGAGTATCGTTCCCACGAGAATTTAATGTTAATTGTCTACCTAGTCTCGCTAATCAAAAGGAGAAAATAGATTTTTTATGAAAACTATTTTAAAAAAAAAAAAGAGAGATAAAAAAAGAAGTTTTGAGATGACAACAACTCTAAATCAGGATGAGATAAAATAAAAAAGGGACAATTTCAGTTTTACCGCAAGATTAATCAAAGTTTAATTTCAATCAAATTTTATGTTGATTAGGATCTACCCAAAGTATGATTTTATCTCCAGAACAAATCAATTATCTTAATTCTAGATAGACTTGACCGTTCCTCTTCAATATGTCAATTTTATCTTCTAGAAATTAAGAAACATAAATTTGTATCTCCTAGACTATTAATAGTTCATATTTAGGATGCCAACCGGACCACACACCAAAATTTTTGTCACATATCAATCCAAAGAAAGAGATTCAAAAATTAACTATTCCTGTCTAGGATGCTAGTTAAATATAAGATCTCAATCAATCAATGAAAATCATAAACACAACATTCATGTGCATAGTGTTCATGTTATTCGGCATTTGTTATGTTGTGGTCTTCATATTTTAAAATTAATTACCTTAATCTTAATTCGTTTGCTTGAGGACAAGCAAAGGTTCAAGTCCGAAGATTACTTGATGTGATGCATCAAATGCATGTTATTAGGCATTCTCGGGCCATATTTGACATTGTTTTCATTGTCTTACTTTGAGCCTAAGCCCTCATTTTGTGCCAAGTTCTCATTTTATAGCAAGCATACCCTATCATGATTCAAATTTTGTAAATTCATACATTTAGAACAAAATGATGATGTTTTATGTCTTATTTAAGGAACTTCGGAGAAGGGAGCTTTCACATCCTCGCTCGACTATGCATCACGACCTTGCATGAAGAATCGATTGACGACAAAATGCCAAAAAATGAAAAGAATATGTACAACTCATGATTGGTAAAGACAAAACAGAAGAATCAAAGCAGTAATCTCGGGCTGCACAAAGGTGACACCTGTTGAATGAAGGCCAAGAGGATATTTAGGGCAAAAGAAGGCAAAACAAAATCGTTAAAAGGCGAAAGAATCTTTACAACTCATAATTGGCTAGGACAAATTGAAGAAAATCAAAAGAATATTTCTAGTAGAACAAAGGACGAATGTCAAGCAAATAAAGGAGAACAAAAATAGAAAAAAATAAGATATTTAAGGGAGAAAAACTGAGAGAGAGAGAGAGAGAGAGGGAGGGAGGGAGGCTCCCATTTGCAAGGCCCCCAATTGGGGAGGAGGCCATTCTATGGATCTACTCACCATTGGAGACATGAGGAGGAGCAATGGAGAGGATGATCGTTATTGGAGCACAAGTTGCAGACGAAGAACATTATGAGCATCTCCGAACTTTGTGCTTTTTATTTGATGATGAACATGGTTTGTAACTAAGTAGGACAACTTAGAGTTAGTATTTGGAGATGATGGATTGAATTGATCTTTTGGTTCTGAACTTGTTGAACTATTTTGGTTTCTGTTATGAACACATCATTTGATTTCTTTTGAATCAAATGTTTGCGAAGAGTTTTAATTTATTATGATCGGGCACGGGCTAGCATTCGGTCTGATCTTCTTTCTTGTTTACACTCTCTCCTCATCGAACGATATGTCCTTAGTCGGAGGCATTTTTGCGATTGAGTGGTTATGGTTTTTATATCCCGTTGAATTTGATTTGGGTTATTGTTTTCATCGGGTGCTCACATTCTTGCAACCATGAGGATTCCATCTTACTACTTTTGTGAGTTTAGAATGTTTGGAGGACTAGTCATCCCATCTCATTCACACATAGCCTGATAGTGCGCTCCATCATAGGTTTTGCAGACATGTGATGTATGGGTTGTATGCCGAAAGACCCTCAACCCGGTAGCAGCTATTAAACTCACTTAGATTAGGTTCTGAGACTCTTTTATGCTCTTTGTTGCATAGCTGCAGGTAGATCATGATTGAACTCCCTTGAAAAGGAACCCGTGATTCCTCTCTTTGCAGGTTTCTGATCTAGTATATATAACCCTATATATTAATGAAAATTCGATCCAACATCCCCGATATAATACTAGCTCTAAGGTTCCTCACAACCTTGTTGGTCTCGCTCTACCTTGTCTTACGATTACTTGTTTTCCATTTCTTTATATTAAAAAACCCTAAAAATTAACTAGTTTAGATTCTCATTTCATTACATCTTCGTTATTGTTTTTCTTAACCTTTTTAATTGTTGAATCTAGGATCTCAAGAATGTTTTGAATGATCACAAATTTGTAAGTGAACTCAGCCTACACTAATGAACTTGTTGAGCTGACTTGTGTAACAGGACATATTCGAGTTCAGAGTAGCGGTCGACATGAGCTGAAGGAATGGACGACCAGTGCACACATAATTTATATATGAAGAACCATATGTGCGCAGTGGGCATCCTAAGTACATGAAGTGGTCGACCAACATCAGAGGGAGAACATGTGAAGAGGAGCAGCAGAGCATAAGCGGTC